>VMDO01019457.1:0-39679 GCA_007922755.1 Pedetes capensis | reverse complement strand
TACTTTGAAAATAAATAAAATTTATTTTTAAAATATAGGCAAATATTTAATCAAGCAACATCTTTAATGAGATCAAATCAAGATCTAATTTTAATAAGATTACACAATCACTTTCATAAATATAGACATTTATAAAATTACTCATTTAAACATAGAAAGTAACATTTAATTATTTTTGAAAGACAAGATATATATTTCAGAAATGCAGGTTACTGAAGGAATACTAAACTACTCCAAATAACCTTTGAAGCATAAATGTTATTTGATTTGCTATACAAATTTTTAATGCTTAAATACATTTTCCTTATATAACAAGCTAAAGAGAGATCATTGAAAATATTCATATGAGGGAGATGATATTTAAAATATTTATATGAGGGAGATATTTAAAAAATAAATAAATGTTTAAGAATTACTCTCTTAGTATCTCATAGTTTAATTAAAATAATAGTAATAAAATATGGACACATTCTGCAAATTTGTCCCTTTAAATAGTCAATGAAAAGGGGGAAGTGTACAATAGACTGAACTATGTTGTTGTTGTTAGGTGCTGTCAAGTCGGTATCCGACTCATGGAGACCCTCATAGGGTTTTCAATGGCTGACTGTTTCGAGATTGCCTTGGGAGTACGTTGCCAGGTCCTTCTGAACAATAGGTGACACTTTTTTGAGATTTTTGGTATTTCTGTTCAAAATAATATATAAGAAATCAAAATTTGGGAAAAAATTAAGATCAGTTACAAAATATCTCCTTATTTTTTTGAAGTTTTTTTTTATTGGAAATTTTTAATGTACACCTTAATGTGATTCATTCTGACATGCTTTCCATTGTGACATTTCCAAATATGCATTTTGATGAACATTATTCATATAGGTTACCTCTTACCCTCCCCTATGCTTCCTCTCCTTTCCCCTCTCCCCATCTAAGTCTTCTCTAACTTTTACTTGGTAATATTTTTCTATACGTCCTTGGGTTCCAATCCTGTTTAAGATAGAAACTTTTCCTGTAGTGGTCTTTGTTTTTATCTTGTTAGAACAATTACATGTATTTTCTATAATATTGAATCAGCTCCCTCATATGAGTGAGAACATGGTGTTTCTCTTTCTGAGCTTGTGTTCATTCACTTAAAATAATTTTCCCTAATTCCATCCATTTTGCTGCGAATGACCTTATTTCATTTTTCTTGATTGCTGAGTAGTATTCCATTGTGTATATAAACCATAATTTTTTTTATCCATTCTTCTGTTGAAGGGCACTTTGGTTGATTCCATATCCTTGCTATTGTGGAAAGTGCTGCATTGAACATGGAGATGCAGGTGTCTCTGTGGTATGATGACCTATCTCCCTTTGGGTAAATTCCCAATTGTATTATAGCTGGGTCATATGGTAGATCTATTTTTAGTTTTTTAAGATACCTCCATATTGATTTCCACAGTGGTTGGACCAATTTACAGATCCACCAACAATGTAAGAGTGTTCCCTTTTCCCTGCAAACGCGGAAGCATTTGTTGTTGTTTGTTTTATTGATCTTGGCCATTCTTACTGGTGTAAGGTGAAATCTCAGAGTTGTTTTGATTTTCATTTCCCTAATGGCTAGGGATGTTGAGCATTTTTTCATGTGTTTCATGGCTTTACGGACCTCTTCCTTTGAGAACTGTCTACTCAATTCTTTTGCCCATTTGTGCATTGGGTTGTTTGTTTTTTGGGGAGTATTTTTCTTGAGTTCTTTATAAATTCTAGTAATAAGATCTTTATCTGATGTATAAAATGCAAAGATTTTTTCCCATTACATATCTCCTTAGTAAAAGAAAGCCTATCTTCATTAACATTGATTTATTTTCAATACCAGGAAGAATAAATTATCTCAGTATGTATCTATACAGGTAATTCATCCTATCTATGATATAATATCAAAATAAGTGATTTATCTATTTCATATTACTTATTAGGAGACGGTGATAAGTCAAAAGTGAAAACAAACAATACAATGTGAATGGGAGTTTGACTTGACTCTTACTGTATGTAGCAGCTGCGTATGACTTGAATTTTAATTTATTTGGATTAAATTTTTAGTCCAAATAAAGCCTATATTTCACATTTTCTACCTGGGTTTGTTTCATACAAATTATATAAAACATACAAGTACATATTTTTACAAAGGTAGAAACGCCATCATATGGAAAAATATCAGACTTGGAGATGCATCTGTATTTCAGTCCAATCATGCTAACTAGCTTTGAGATCTATATTGTTGTTGTTAGGTGTCGTCTAGTTGGGTCCGAATCATAGCATCCTTATGTGTAACAAAAAGAAACACTACCCTATTCTGTGCCAGGCATACCATTTTTTTATGTTTAAGCCA
Organism: Pedetes capensis; assembly: GCA_007922755.1. Classification (NCBI taxonomy): domain Eukaryota; kingdom Metazoa; phylum Chordata; class Mammalia; order Rodentia; family Pedetidae; genus Pedetes; species Pedetes capensis. The sequence continues at coordinate 37,317 of VMDO01019457.1, read as the reverse complement.
TTTGTTGCAGACAGTGTGTCAATCCATCTAGTTGAGGGCATTCCTTTTTTTCATTGACCTGCCACTCTCCTAAACATGATGTACTTCTCCAGGGATTGGTCCCTCCTGACAACATGTCCAAAACACATAAGACACAGTCTAGTCATCCTTATTTCCAAAGAGCACTCTGGTTTCACTGCTTATAGGACAGATCTCTTGGTTCTATTGGCAGTCCATGTTATATTCAATATTTATCTCCAGCACCATAATTCAAAGGCATCAATTCTTCTTTTGTTTCCTTTATTCAATGTTCAGCTTTCACAACTATATGATGCCACTGAAAATACCATAGCCTGAGTTAGGCAAACCTTCATCTTCAATGTGACAACTTTAATTTTCAACACTTTAAGGTGGTCTTTTGCAATAGCTTTTCCCAGTGTAATCTGTCTTTTGACTTCTTGACTGCTAAATCTGTGGGTGTTGATTACAGACCTAAGTAAAGCAAAATCATGGACAACATTAATCTTTTCTCCATTTATGTTGAAGTTGCTACTGACTTAGTTGTAAGTATTTTGGTTTTAAGTTAAAGCACAATCCATACTGAAGGCTATGTTCTTTTATCTTCATCAGTGAATGTTTCAAATCCTGTTTACTTTCAGCAAGCAGAGTTGTGGCATCTGTATAATGCAAGTTGTTAATGAGTTGTCCTCCAATCCTGATGTAGTGTTCTTCATAAAGCCCAGCTTCTCATACCATTTGCTCAGCATAGAGCCTGAAGAGGTGTGATGATAAGATAAAGCCCTGAGGCACACCTTTCCTAACTTAAAACCAGGCAGTGTTTCCCATTGAGTCTGGGTTTGATGCCTGGGGACCCTCATAGGATTTGCAACCGCTGATTGTTTCAGGATTGTTTGAGAAGTGAATTGCCATGTCCTTCTCCCAATTTTGCAGTGCTGGAAGTAGAACTCAGGGCTTCAGAGGGCACAGAACAGCACTCTATCAACTGAGGTAAACCCTGGTCCATCTTGAGATCTATATTGAGGTTCAATCTTCATATGCATAAAAATAAGCCTCTAGTACAAAATTGAAGCTGGGCTTTATCTCAGTTGGCACAGTGCTACTCCTCACTTTATGAGGACCCAGGTTCAATCCTTAGCACCACAAACAACAACAACAGCAACAACAACAACAACAAAATAATGAAGAAGGACATAGCAGTCTGCTCCTGAAACAATCAGCCATTGAGAAACTTGTGAGGTTCCCTGAGTCAGACATGACTTGAGGGCACTGAACAACAATACAAAATTATGATAACAAATTGTGTTGAATAATAATTTATATATCAAACTGTTGACAAACTATTTCAAATTATTTGAAAATTTCAAAACAGATATTTTCTAATGAATACACTTGAGATGTATGCAACCAAAGTATATCCTTATGCATCCATGAAAGATTTTCAAATCACTTCTCCAAATATGATAATCTAAATTAAATGGACAAACTCTTCAGGAATTAAATAAACACACAAGCAAATAAATAGGGCTTCTACTAAAAAAGCATCGCTCTAAATTAATAACACATCTATAGTCATACTACCTTGGAGTCCAATCCTATCTGATCTTGGAAGCTAAGCATGGTTGGGCCTCATTAGTCCTTGGATGAGAGACCTCATGGGAATACCCAGCACTATAGGATTAGAAGAAGGAACTGGCAGCCCAGTCCAGAAATAATCATCAATAACTCTATGAATAGCAGAAAAGCACTGACAATAGTGCCCAGTGTAGCACACGTTTGCATAGTGTTTTGTTCTTTTGTACATTGAGTGACTATGAGCCAGACCAAATTCAATGGCACATAACAACAACAACAAATTAATAACACAGAATTCTATATTTTTTCTGGCTCTTCCAGGATTTCCAGTGTGGGAATAATGATAAAATTAATAATAATAAAAATTTTACAGAAAAATATTCTTCTCTATCATAGGCATAAGCCTTAAAAAGACATTTATTCTTGATATCACAAGTTTGCTAAGCCCAGTGAAGCATATGTGAGTTTCCAAATGTGGTGTAATGTGGAGATCCTTATTCCTGAACAGACACATCAATTCTGCAATGCGCATTCCTTTATTCAGTAAAAATTGGTATCTAGGACCTTCTCTATGTGAATCCTATACCAAAACCTCAGAAAAAAAATATAGTGAACAAAACTAACTAAATAGTGTGCTAAATTGACATGGTGTTTGGAGATATAGTTATTTAATTTTAAAGAAAGCATCATTCTGGGAAACACTGGACCAATGAAAAAGGGTCCCTTGCCATCTAGGTGGTGCATACCAGTGATTTATTTATACACTTGTGATTTACTTATACACCAGAGCACATCCCCCACTGCTAGCTGACCAGATTCCTGTTTTATGGAAACTGTTTTACAAGTCAGCAAATTGTAGAACATTGTGATGGCCAAGCAAGGTAATTCTTGTCTTTGAACATGCAAATTTGGTCCTGTCCAGCAGATAGTTAATACACTTACCACCACCATTGTGGAAAAAGTCAGTTGTGCCTCCATTTGTGTACTCATTTCATTATTCCTGATCATGTCTGTCCCATGAATGATTCTCTTTTCAATCAGTTATGACCTCTGGCTGGTTCCCTCATTGATTAACAAGTGAATAAAATAGTTAACGTGTTTATTATGATACTTTTGTTAGAGTCATAGTTTTACCTTTCAGGGGAAAAATTATCCTTTCCCATATTTACTATGTTACATTTTAAACTAACAGACACTTTTCCATTGAAATTCAAGTTGTTTGCCACCATATCTTTAAATCTATTAAATGAAAAAGTCATGGATTAAATACAGCTGAAGTCATTAGGGGTATAGGTCAGTGGTCGAACATTTGCCTAGCATGTGTGAGGCCCTGTGTTCAATACACAGCACTGCAAAAAAGTAAATATATACTTTGAAAATATTATTTCACTATTTCTGAACAATATTTTCCTGAATATTTAATTGAAATATTTACCTATAAAAATGCACATGTAATTTCCTCTCTTTATAAATTTGGAAAAAGGAGAAATAATTAGAAAATATGTTGCCACTGGAAATGGCTTTTATGTAAATGTATCTGAACACAAACATACTATTCCTCAATTTGCATATAAAGAATAACTGTTGCCAGTTTCCTAGAGGCTGGCAATGACAATCAACCAAAATTTAATGACATTCAATTTTAAAACCAAAATGCTCTTGATGATAACCTTCCATAATAACACACACACACACACACACACACGCACTAGTTTTAAACTGTTTCTGCTTCTGTGATTCAAGCAAATTGGTATTAGGAGCAATTATTTTTAACTTATAAATAAGTCATCTAATGAAAGTTCCATGTTGCCCAAGGAATGGTATATAGTTTTATGGTATCTTTGACATGTGCTACTCAGATACAAAATGCTTTGCAGAATTATAGCCAGAAAATGTTGTCTTGACATTTTGCAGCCTAAAGTAAAACAAGAGAAAGGGGTGGGGAGAAGAAGAGGGAAGGAAGGGGAGGGAGGGAGGGAGAGAGAGAAAGAGAGAAAGAGAGAGAGAGAACAAAACTCAGAAGACTGCATCTCATTTATTCCCTCAGGCCTTTTCCAGGCAGTCAGTGCTAGGAACAGATCCAAATTCCATCTCCGTATATAAATGCCAAGCTAACACAATGTTTCTTGACTTCAAAAATAGATGTTTCTCTTCAATAAAGTTGTCAAATTATTATAGAATATTTTCTTATTTGGCACGATTGATATGAAATTCTCATTATACATAAACTAAATGATTTCCTAGATGCTAATAGAAAAGCACAATTAAATGGGTTTCATAGAATAATTTAGGTGCAAGAGGGGGAAAATAATTTTATATAGGATATTTGGGAGTTACAGAAGGTTCCTTAAAATAAAACATTAACACATGAAAGAAAAGGAGAAATAAATGAGAATAAAGAATATTCAAGGGGCAGAGACAGATCTGGATTTTTAAACCTGAAGTCTATACTGATGGGGGTCATTTGAAGGAAAAGAATGCAGAATTACAAAAAAGAAAATCACTAAGGACCCTTCTGGGTTTTCAAGAGGCCTGAGCCAATCCTGGGCTCTGAAGTTTAAGCTTTATTAGAATAAATCTACTCCAACTAGAAAGGAAAACTTTTTATTTATTTATCTTTATTTATAAAAGAGGGGGTACAGAGTAGTAAGTCATTTGCTAAACCTATTATGAAACTATTAAATCATTTTACTTACACATTCACCATCTTGCATCTATTACAGAACAGTATAAAGAAGAAAAGGTAAAAAGTAGGAATTTTAGTTAATATACAATCAAGAAATCAAAAGATGCATTGCATTGTGAAAAGATTTTGCAAAAGACCTCTTTAAAGTGTTGAAAAATAAAGATGTCGTACTGACGATGATGGTGTGCCTGACTCATGCCATGGTATTTTCAGCTGCATCATACGCTTGTGAAAGCTGAATGTTGAATAAGAAAGACAGGGGAAGAACTGATGCTTTTGAATTATGGTGCTGGAGAATATAAAATATACCATGGACTGCCAAAAGAACCAACAGATCTGTCCTAGAATAAGTGCCACCAGAGGTGGAAGAGGGGCTGGCGAACAACAACAACAAAAAGGAATACCCTCAACTAGATGGACTGACCAAATGACTGCAACAATGGACTTAAATATATAAAAGATCACGAGCATGGCACAGTGTAAGGGAGTGTTTCTCTGTGTTGTATATAGTGTCCCTATGAGTAGGACTCAATTCCACATGACCTAACAACATTAATAACAATATGTAATGAAAATCATTTGCTGTCATGGGCTATATTCTCATTACTTTTCTCCTCCTCCTCCCTTTTATATTTGTTCATGTAGTTCCATCCTATATTTTCCCCTCCTTCTTAACCTCTCTACATTATTTCCCTTCCTCTTAGCCTTTTCCTCAACATCCACTTCCACCCACTAATCCCCTTCCTGCTTCTCTCTGATCTGCTGGTAGTCTCCATTTTTATATAGGTATGATTGTTCATTTTTACATATCTAAATGTTATAATTATTTTTCTTTCTTTGAATTAGATTTGGCTCCCACATATGAGTGAGAACATATGGCATTCAAAGTTTGAGTCTGGGTTAACTTGCTTCCAATGATGTTCTCCATTTTCAGACATTTTGCTGCAAAAGATATACTTTCATTCATCTTTATTGGTGAGCAACATTCCATTGTGTATATACCACAATTTTTCAATCCACTCCTCTGTGGATGGACATCATATTTGATTTTATACCCTTGGAATTAAGAAGAATGCTTCATTAAATAGGGAAGTGAAGGTGTTCCTGTGGTATGATGAATTATCTTCCTTTGGGTATATTCCCAGGAGTAGTACAGCTGGGTCATATGTTGTTTTATTCTTAGTTTGCTAAGGTACCTCCATATTGATTTCCAAAGTGACTGAATTAATTTACAGTCATACCACTAGAAGTGTAAAGTTTTTCCTTTTCCTCTGCATCCTCACCAGCATTTGCCATTTGATTGTTAATCTTGGCCATTTTTACTGGAGTGAGATGAACTGTCAGTGTTGTCTTGATTTGCATTTCCCCAATGGCTGGAGATATTGAGCATTTTTTCATGTGTTTATTGACTATTCATATTTCATCTTTTGAGAACTGTCTGTTCAATTCCATTAGTTTATTTGTTATTTTGGTGTTTGATTTAATAAGTACTTTGTATATTATAGAAATTAGTCCTCTGTCAGACGTGTAGGATGCAACAAATTTCTCCCATTCTGTGGGCTCTTGCTTTGTTAATTGTCCCCTTTACTGTACAGAAGATTTTAATTTTATGTAATCCCAATTGTCGATTCATAGGACCATTTCTTGGGCAATTGGACTCTTGTTAAAGAAATGCTTGCCAATGCCAATGCACTTTCACTGTTTTTCTTCTAGTAGTTTTAAAGTTTCTAGTTTTATGTTGAGGTCGATGATGTGTATGAGTTGACTCTAGTACAGACTGAGACAAGTGAGTCTATTTCCTTTCTTTTGCAAATTAATATCCAATTTTCCCAGCACCATTTGTGGAAGAGGCTACCTTTTCTCCAATGAATGTCCTTATCACTTTTGTCAAAGATCAGGTGGCTTAAGCTATGTGATGTATCTCGAGTCTTTTATTCTGTCCCATTCATCTTCATGCATATTTTTGTGAAAGTGTCAAGCTGTTTTTCCCACTTAGGCCTTGTAATGTAGTTTGAAATCAGATATTGTGATACTACCTGAACTGTTTAGGGTTGATATGGCTTTACATGGTCCTTTGTGCTTCCATATGAATATTAGGGTTGTTTTTTCTATTTCTTTAAAGTATGTCATTGGAATTTTAATGGGGGCTGTGTTAAATCTATAAATCGCTTTTGGTAGTATAACCATTTTCACAATCTTAATTTCCATCCCTGAGCAAAAGAGATCCTTCCATCTTCAAATATCTTTTGCTATTTCTTTCTTTAATGCTTTGGAGTTTCCATCGTAGAGGTCTATAGGGTCTTTGGTTAGACTGATCCCAAATATTTAATTTTTGGTTGGACTATTGTGAATGGGCCTGCAGCTGTAGCTCTGTAGCATCCGATCCTGTCAGATCTCGGAAGCTAAGCAGGGTCAGGCCTGGTTAGTACCTGGATGGGAGACCGCCTGGGAACACCAGAAGTTGTAGGCTGGGAGAAGGACCTGGCAACCCCCTCCCAAAAATCAATCTGCCATTGAAAACCCTATGAACAGCAGAGAAGCACTGACTATCATGTTTCCCCTGTTGTACAGAGGGTCGCTATGAGTCGGATACCGACTCGACAGCACCTAACAACAACAACAATTGTGAATTGGATTCTTGTCCTGATTTTCTTCTCTTCATGTTCACTATTGGTGTAAATGAAGGCTATTGGTTTTTGAATGTTAACTTTATATCCTGTTACTTTGCTGAAGGAGCTAATCAGCTCTAAGAGATTTATAGTGGACTTTTTCAAGGTCTTTTGGTATAAGGTAATGTCATCTGCAAATAAGGATAGTTTGACCTCTTCTTTCCCTATCTGTATTCTTTTAATTTCTTTCTCTTGCCTGATTGCTCTGGATAGGTCTTTAATCCATTAATCTCAATATTGAGTAAGAGAGGAGAGAGTGGATAACATTTTCTTTTTCCTCATCTTGGGAATGCTGTTAATTTTTCCCATTAATTTGATTTTGGTGTAGGTTTCTCATAGATGACCTTTCAGTTATTGAGATAAATTCATTCTATGCCTAATTTCTTCAGGACTTTTATCATAATAGGATTTTGCATTTTGCAAAAGGCCTTCTCAGTATCCATTGAGATGATCATGTGATTTCTGTCTGCAAGTCCTTTGATAATGTTGAATTATATTAATTGAAATATATATGTTGAAGTAGCCTTGCATCTGTGGAATGAAGTCTGCCTGTTTACAGTGTATGATATTTTTAGGTGTTGCTGACTTCTGTTTGCCAGAATTTTATGGAGGATTTTTACATCAGTATTCACCAGGGAAATTGGCCTGTATATCTCTTTCTTTGTGGAGTTCTTGTATTGTCTTAGGGATTGTATTAGGGAGATACTAGCTTCATAGATGAATTTGTAAGTATGCCTTCCTTTTCTATTTATGGAATAATTTGAGGAGAATAGGTATTAATTCTTCTTTGAGGGTTTGATAGAATTCACTTGTGAACCAATTAGGACCTGGACTTTTCTTTTTTGGAAGTTTTTTTTAGTACTGCTTCTAACTCCATGACTGTAATGAATAGGTTTAATTTGCTTATGTCCCCAGTGCTTAGTTTTGGCAAGTCATCCATGTTAAGGAATTTATCTGTTTCTTCTGTATTTTCAGTTTTTGAGAGTACAGTTTCACAAAACAGTCTCTTATGATCTCCTGGATTCCTTTTCTATCCATTGTTAATTTCATGCTGACTTCATTTGCCTTAGCTGTTATGATTTACAAGTAATTCAAAATATTACAGTTTTGCTTTATCTAACATTTAGTTTGACTTAAATGTGAATCAGTCTTTATAATTTTTTTTTTTTTTTTTTTTTTAGTCCTGGGAGCCTCTGAACCCAGGGCCTCCCACATAATTTGCAAGCACTCTGCCATTGAGATGCACCCTCAGCACCTTTCTTATTTTTTAAATTGAGACAGAGTATCACTAATTTTACAGGCTGCCTCTGGCCTCAAACCTGTTATGCTCCTGCCTCTGCCTCCTGAGTTGCTGGGATTACTGGTGTATGCCACTTTGCCTGGCATAATTCTTATTCATGTCTCTCTCTTTTGTTACTAGTCCATTGAGTTCTTTTTCATTTTGTGGACACTGAGTTTAGTATTTCTCTTGATTATTTTTGTGATATGCTTTGTCAAAAAATGAGTACTAGCATAATTAAGGTATTTTAGGTAAAAATTTTTCTAAAATAATAATGGTAATTATTTTTTGAAGAATAATGTCACATACTGAAATACAGAATTATGAATATGAAAATCAGGTAGAAATCATGAGTGGTAAAAATCCTATGAGTTTAGATTGGAAGTCTTAGAAACACAGAGTTTCTCTTCAGCATGTATTTGTTAGAAACTTATAAACAAGATTAAAATGGTTATTAAACATTCCAGAATTAAGATATGTAAAATTTAGCAAGCAATTTTTTGACACAGTAATGTAATTTGAGATAAATATTGAAAGAAAAATGGTGTAGATGCATGGATTATAATTAGAAAGATGAATGGACTCCACCAAAAGGGAACAACCTATGTAGAGAGGCACAAAGGACAAAAGAAAGAGTACCCTGTTAAGAAATTCAAGGACCTAGAGATTGACAAAATGTAGGGAAATTAAGAAAGCTGCTATATGAAAGTAGAGAGATTAGTAGACATCAATTTAGAAGGCAACAGCATGAAGCAATGTAGTAACCTGTGCAAATTTATATTGTGGAAAGATAAACTTTCAAGGATCAAAGGAGAGATTTAACAAAAATGAAGGAAAATGATTATATGTCTACCAAAACAGTCCATTCTACAGCTATTGTTGTTGTTGTTGTTAGTGCCATCGAGTCCTGTCCAACTCATACTGACCCTTATAGGGTTTTCAATGGCTGATTGTTTTGGGATTGCCTTGGGAGTGGGTTACCATGTCCTTCTCCCATTTTGGTGGTGCTGGGAATCGAACTCGGGACCTCAGAGACTGCAGAGCGGCACTCTACCAACTGAGCTAAACCCCAGCCCTCTACAGCTATTAGGAAGGTTTAAAACAGGTCTCCCCCAGAAGAAGTGGAAATTATGAGATGTACATTTTTAGAGACACAGTAGAACAGAGAGTAGAACATATATCGCCTATACAGATGATGTTGTTGTTGTTGTTAGGTGCCGTGGAGACATGTCCTACTCATAGCGACCCTTGTAGGGTTTTCAATGGATGATTGTTTGGGGATTGCCTTGGGAGTGGGTTGCCACATCCTTCTCCCGTTTTTGTGGTGCTGGGAATCGAACTTGAGACCTCAGAGACTGCAGAATGGTGCTGTACCAACTGAGCTAAATCCCAGCCCTGTACAGAAGATAGCACAACTCAATTAGATGATAGCTCTGAGAACATAAAGTTTGGAGAGAAACAATGAGATTTGTTTTGATCATGCTGATTTTCAGGTGCCTGCAAGTCATCCAGGTAGTAATAACTAGTATGTAATAATTTTAGGGTTTTCAGAAACTTAGGTTATTGTAATTGACTTTTAAAGTATTTGCTATAGTTGAGCAAGTTACTAGGAACTAAATTATTTGAACCAGATAGATGGCTTCTCACAGGCTGATCAGTCCTGTCTTATATTAATAATAATTCTGGCATCTAAATCCTTCTTCCCTTTTTGACTCTCACAACTTTCCTTTGAGAGCCCATTGTCTCTTGCCAGCTAGACTGCCCCACCTTCCAAACTGACAACTCTCGTTTCAAGTTTTCCCCTTTCTAAAGATTCCCCAACTGTAGACAAAGGGATTTTTCTAATTCTTTCATGAGCTTATGATTCTTTGTGGTCTTTAGGACATTATGTGAAATGCAAATGTCTCAACATTCATCTCTTACTCTATACTTCTACCATTCTTAGTAACATGTCTTGATGTTTTGTGGACTGTCCCTTCCTTTAAGGCTGAAATCTTTTCCTGTCGTAATCATCTATTATACACTTCTCTATTTACTCTACTGGACTATAGCATTCTGGAGAAAAACAATTAAGCTTTAGCACTTAAGTATTCTAGCACTTAACTGTTTACCTGACATATGGATAGTGCTGGAAATATACTTGATACATGAATTGTGCTTCTTCTGAAATAATGAACCATTCATTTTTAAAAGTTTTGAATGAGGAGGCCGGGCGTGGTGGCGCATGCCTGTAATCCCAGCGGCTCTGGAGGCAGAGGTGGGAGGATTGCAAGTTCGAGACCAGAGGCAGTCTGTGTAATTTAGTGAGACCCTGTCTCAAAAAGTAAAAAAAATGGGCTGAGGTGCAGCTCAGTGGTCCAGCACTTGCAGAGCATGCAGGCGCAAGGCCCTGGGTTCAACCCCCAGTACCGCAAAAAAAAAAAAAAAAAAAAAAAAAAAAAGTTTTGAATGAGAATCTATGAATAGAGTGTGTCAGCTGAGTTCCAGTCAAGAGCACGTGCATACACACATTCCAAAAAAATAAGCAAATAGGCAAACAAGCAAAAAGTCATATTAACTATTCGAACATCAATAACCTATAGAGCATTTGGTTACACAGATGTTGAACTACAGATAAAATGAAACCTTAATGCATGGTATAGGAGATAACAGCAGACTTCAGCAGGGCCCATGCCTTGAGTTGGGAAAGAGAGGAGAAAGATTTGGGTCTATTAGAACATGGAAGCTCATTGAAGAGATTGCAATCTTCTGAGAATCAGGTCTTGGAGGAGAGAGTATCAGTATGCTGGCTTTGGTGTACCTTGGAAGGTACTAGGAAACTGCTTTGGGAACAAGTAAGGAATCTGGTGGATATGATGAAGTGCAAATGCTAACATCAAAGTCTACACTGGAGCTACATTATCAGGAAACACAGGAAAACTAGATGCAAGGACCAGTTCTCCTCTTTCTATCTCCTCTCTTGTAGAAAGCTAGATGAAGAGGGATAAATTGAATTTGCATAATCTCAGCCTAGGCACATAAAACAGACTGTGTATTTGTTTTTGTTTATATCATAAAATAATGGATAAATATGTAGATTGGACAATAGCTTAATAGTCAAAACATGCCCATGCCAATTTAGACCTTAAAATTACTCTAGGATTCTAATAAGTAAAGAAATAAAAAAATTGAAATAAGAAAACTTGTTCAAAAAAGAGAAATAAAATAATGAAAATGATTTACCTTAGTTATAAGCTAGTAAGGACAAGTCTTATTTATCCTGAGTCCTGAAAACTTAATATGTAATAAAAATGAGTTCACTGATTTCAAAGATGCTCCCTGAGTGGTATGTCTCATTTCAATACTGACCAGGAATATACTGTCGAGTTGGTGCTCAATAAATACAGTGCTAACTTTATCCTATAGCATTGCTTGAAATTTTTGGGCTTTAATTTTTCTTATGTGAACAGAAAAAATATTAAATAATGCATGAAACATCAAAAGAAGATGGAAGGAATAAACACTAATTATACAAAAAAAAGAACTGGTAGATGACCAACCATTTCAAGAGGTTGCGTATGATGAGAAACCAATGGTATTGAAAAATGAAGTAGAAGTTGCCTTGAAAGAACTGGTGAAACATAAAGCTCCAGGAATTGATGAAATGCCAATAGAGATGCTTCAGCAACAGATGCTGCACTGGAGGTGCTAACATGTTAAGGCCAACAGATCTGAAAAATAGCTACCTGGCCAACTGACTGGAAAAGATCCATGTTTGTGTCCATTCTCAATAAAGGAAATCCAATTGAATGTGGAAACTACCGAAGAATATCATTAATATCACACACAAGCAAATTTTTACTAAAGATCATTCAAAAGTGACTGCAGCAGTACATAGATAGAGAACTGCTGGAAAATCAAGCCAGATTCAGAAGAGGATGTGGAACCAGAGACATCATTGCTGATGTCAGGTGGCTATTAGCTGAAAGCTGAGAATATCATAAAGATGTCTTTCTATGTTTTATTGACTATGCAAAGGCATTTGACTGTGTGGATCATAACAACTTATGGATAATACTTCAAAAATTAGGAATACCAGAGCAGCTAATTGAACTCATGAAGAATCTGTACATGAACCAGGAAACTTGTTTGAATAGAACAGGGAAACACTGCCTGGTTTAAAGTTGAGAAAGGTGTGGGTCAGGGCTGTATACTTTCACCATATCTCTTCAATTTCTATGCTGAGCAAATAATCCAAGAACCTGGACTTTATGAGGAAAACACATGGTATCAGGATTGGAGGAAGACTCATTAACAACCTGGGTTATGCAGATGACAGTTCTCCTTGTTGAAAGTGAAGAGGATTTGAAACATTTACTGATAAAAATCAAAGAATATAGTCTTTGGTATAGATTTTATTGTGAATAAACATCAACAAAACAAAAATCCTTATGATTGGGTCAGTATGCAACTTCAGAGTAAATGGAGCAAAGATTGAGGTTGTCCATGATTTTGCTTTGCTTGGTTCTACACCCATGGTACACCTATGGAAGCAGCAGTCAAGAAATCAAGACACATTGCTTTGGGAAAAGCTGTGGCAAAAGATCTCTTTAGAGTATTGAAAAGTAAAGATGTCACATTGAAGAAGAAGGTGCAGCTGACTCATGCCATGATATTCTCAGTTGCATCATATGGTTGTAAAACCGGGACATTGAACAAGGGAGACAGGAGAAGTTGATACTTTTGATTTATGGTCCTGGAGACAACCACTGAGTATACCATGGATTGCCAAAAGAACAAACAGATCTGTCCTAGAAGATGTGCAACCAGAGTGCTCCTTGGAAGCAAGGATGACTAGACTATACCTTATGTATTTTGGACATGTAGTCAGGAGGGACCTGGAGAATGACATCATGTTTGGGAGAGTGGTAGGTCAAAGAAGAAAGGGAAACCCTTCACCAGATGGATTGATACAGTGCCCCCAACAATGGGCTTAAACATAAATAATATTGTGTGCCTGGCACAGAATCAAGGAGTATTTCAATCTGCTGTACATAGGATCGCTATGAGTCGGACTCAACTTGAAATCACCTAACAACAACAACCACAACAAAAACTTCATGGAAGTTGTCACAGTTGGGCATAAAATTTGTGGATTCATCAACATTTTTTTGAAATTATGGGAGAAGATAACATCTCCTAAAGGAATTGTACAGAAAAAGATAAAGTGCCCAAGATGGTATTTGGAAAGCAATAATATTTAGGGTTTATGACAGAGGATGACAAGTCAAAAGAAGATATTGGAAAACACTAAAAGATATAATTCAGAAAAGATACATCCTTCCATTACATATTGTCATTTTAATTCTTATTTTTTTATAATTTGACTGAATGATTTTCTTATATTTAGAAGTCATTTATTTTTCTTTGTAAGGATTATCTATTGATGTCCATAAAATTTATTTTGAGACTCTCATGTTTTACTCATTAACATGAACCCTTAAATATGAACTTGATATAGTTGATATAATAGAAAATCTCCAATGACATCATTCTAACTGTTCCTCTGTAGAAGTCTTAAATTTTAGTTGCAGTTTAAAAAATACCATGCCAAAAATACAAAATGTTTTGGAAAAGTCCAAATATGTGCAAATGCAGCAGAAGTTGTGCCAGTATTCTCTTCTCATTTTCCTTTTTTTTATTTTGCTGTGCAGAATCTAAATACTGTTTTAAAGGATGGGTGTAATGGATGTCTATAAAGAAGACTTCCTATATGCAAGCTGTAGGCTCCTGTCCAAATTATGTACCATTCCTAGACTCACTTTCCTTTTCTCTAAAACAAGGAAAGAGATATGTGTCATTAAATAAGGTGATTTTGAGTGAGAATTTAGGTCAATGCATAAAAGCAATTTAGGTCAGTACCTGTGTGTAGAAAACATCTTAAAATTAACAATTTTATGTTTATTCTCTCTCTCCCTCTTTGTCTCCCTTTCCTTCTCTGTCTTTGTCTGGCTTTCTCTGTCTCTCTGTGGCTCTTTCTGCTACTAAATCACACATATTTTGTGAATAAGAAAACTAAGTCTTGAAGATAATGATGTATTAACCAAACCAACCCGAACCAGACGAAAAACCAAATGGATATTCAGTGCCAATCATGTCTATTAGCTGGTGTTCACTAATCATTTTCCAAGTGTAATTCACCAGAATAAGCTATGTTGTTGTTGTTAGGTGCTGTCAAGTCAGTATCTGACTCATAGTGACCCTCATAGGGTTTCCAATGGCTGACTGTTTCAGGATTGCCTTGGGAGTAGATTGCCAGGCCCTTCTCCCATTTTTGCGGTGCTGGGAATTGAACTCAGGACCTCAGAGACTGCAGCGCAGTGCTCTACCAACTGAGCTAAATCCGAGCCCATGAATAAGCTATAGTAGTTGTTAAATAAGGGTCTGGAATTTAGCTTAGTTGGTAGAGTGCTGCTCTACGTTCTCTAAGGCCCTGGGTTCAATCCTCAGCACCACAAAAAAGGGAAAAGGACATGGCATCCCACCCCTGAACCTATCCCAAGGCAATCAGTCAACAAAAAACCCTATGAGGGTCACTATGGCCCAACTGGATGGCATTGAACAAGAAGTTATTACATAAGATTACTGTACCCCATCCAATATTTTTTTTAACGTGGGGGTTGAATCCAAGGCTTCATGTTTGCTTTGCAAGTGCTCTGCCACTGAGCCACATCCTCACCCCCCAACACTTTTTTATCTTGAGATAATGTGTCACTAAATTAAGTAGACTGCTTCTATCCTTGAACTTGCAATCCTCTTGCCTCTACCTCTTAAGTCACTGGGATTGCAGGCACGCATCATTGCACCTGGGCCTATCCAATATTATTAAGAAAAAAAAAAACTATTTGGATTAAGCCCCAAAATTGCATTTCAATCTACCAGAATTACTTCAAATAGTCCTCAGCACACTAAATCAGAAAATTTTTTGGAAAAAAATTAATAGTAAGATCCAAAATGGTAAGTGAAGATGGCCTGAGGAAAGAGCTTTCAGTGTGGCATTATGTAGAACACATACGTT
The DNA here is from genome assembly GCA_007922755.1 of Pedetes capensis. Taxonomy (NCBI): domain Eukaryota; kingdom Metazoa; phylum Chordata; class Mammalia; order Rodentia; family Pedetidae; genus Pedetes; species Pedetes capensis. The sequence continues at coordinate 22,054 of VMDO01019457.1, read as the reverse complement.
ACAAAACATTTCAGATCATTTGTTAACTGAAACTTGGAAAAATTATCTTTTGGATCCAGAAAAGCAAGGAATATTTTAAATTGAAAGTGTTCCTTTATCTGAAAGGAACATTCAGTTGTCTCCTAAGGAAGACGCAAATCAAAAGAAATGGTGATGTGGATAGCAAAATTCAAAGTATTTTTTAATTCATTAATTATTTTTCATTAATTTTATTCATTAATTAATCCACATTTGTTTGTTTCACTATTAAAGATCCAGTAGTAGACAGGAAGGAGACAGACAAAAAATTTCTACCTTCATTTTAGTGTAGTTACATTTTACCACCAAATAAGTGACCTCACATCAATGAGACTAAAATGAGATAATGTCTGCAAAACTTATTGTAAAATCTAAAATGTCATGGACTGCTAAATTATTCTTATGAATATAATAGTACATGTACATCACTTGTCTACTTTATACAAGCTTTTAATAATCAGTAGATACATTAGCAACCTACTATGTTTCAAGGACAGCATGAGATATTGAAGCAACAAAAATAAACAACACAAAAATCCATTCCTTCAAATTGTTCATGGTCAATTAAACATTTCCAACAAAGAGCCAACAGAAGAGGATTTTAAATCTTCTTGAGGGTAGAGGGAAAGTGAAATATCTAGGGAAAGGTGAAAGAACCTCATTGTGAGAAGTGATTGAAGGTCTGACAGAACAATGGTATATGGAATAGGAAGAATGTAATATGACTCATTCATCAATTCACTGACTCTGTTGGCATAGATGCCCTACTATTATTGGGAGAAAGTCAAAGATTAACCTGGGCAGGCCAAGAGAGTAAAGTTCACTCATTCATTCAATCGGTGTTTGATTATCTTTGTATGCGATGTGTGTTATACAAATCAAAAACCCAAGGTTTAAGTAGGGTAGATTCTATAATCTGATTTACATTTTATATGCTAGATTCAGGTGAGACCAAAAGCAACCCATCCCCTGAGAAAACCATTTTGAATGTAAAATGATTGATTTGTTTTTATAGCTTCTGACCATCTTACTGAGCATGTATCCCACTGAATAAAAGTTACTTAGTACCTTAGTACCTTAGTACCCATATGACAGAGTTTGAATAAGAAGCTGACATCCTTACACTTTGGTAATTTTTATTAGAAGCAATCACCTGACACAGAGTAAACAGCATACATAGATGTCATATTGATTTGTATATGTGTACTATGACCCTTAAAATATACTTCAAAGCTGATGAAATTCCCATCAAAAAACTCAATCTAAAGAGAAGCATTTACATGATTACAGTCACTAGATTTCTGAATTTACCAGCATGCATTCCTTTCAGAAAAGGCATCTCCAGCTATCAGAATTGCTCTTTTCACAATTTTAGCTTCATTGACTTTCATTTCAGAGATATTTTTAGCACAGAGATATTAGCTACTGAGACATATTTGGTAATCAAATAAGATACATGTTTATCATGAGCTTCTAAAGCACCAGGGGAATAATTACAGCATAAGTGCATGAGCACTGGAAGTTTTTTGAGGTACAGCTGTCTTTGAAGACATAGTCACTCCTCCTATTCTCCTTTATCTCTTTTGCCTTATTACTGCATGATGTTTGTGACAATTGATCAGATGTAAAATGTCAATTTACTACATCAAAGTTGTTAACAAAATAGAAAAAGTCTCCTGTGGTTAATATTAAAGTTTGCATTACTCAGTCTTGTGAAGACCTGCCCACCTGTATCTCATTCTGCTATGAATAAGCTGGAATAAACAAGGGACACATATTCAAGACCAAAACATGCATTATCTTCTTATATTTCAAAGTCAGTACTTTAACCATAAACCTTAATATTACACATAAGTAAATCTATCCTTTTAATGTTCCTCCTAAATTAATGAAGGTACAATGTCTTCAGCTAAAAATAGCAGTGATAACAATGACAAAAGCAAAAACCATGAAAAAGTGGGTCCTTTGTTCACTGTCCCTTCTTCACTATCAGTTTATTCTCTTATTTTTCCTCACAATATACTGGTAAAAATTGGGCAAATATGAATAAAGTTGCTCACATACTGAGCGCTTTGCTGTGCCACTCTCTTGCAAAAGTACAAACATGACTTATTTCATTTCATCATTAAAACACTCCACAAAGTAGAAATTGATATTATCTTCAGTCTGCCCTTGAAGAAACTAAATTACAAAAAGTTTGAGTAACTTGCCCAAGGACACACATGTTTTCAAAATCACATTGTCTGAATTTTAAGTTCTGGCTTCACCTTATGCTAGCTGTTTGATCCTGGGAGAATTACATAATCAATTTAAGGCCCACAGTGACAAACAATCTCAGTTTTCAAAGGACTGAGGGGTTTTCCACAGCACAGGAATTTTAGGACTAAAGTTGAGACAGTCTAGGGACAATCGATCATCTTTCTCTATTTGAAAAATGACCACAGTAAAAGCACCTGTCTCTAAGACTTTCCTTGAATGTTAAATGATGCTTAGAGTTCTTAGCATAATAAATAACTCATAACGAATATTCAATAGCTCAACTTTTTGTCATTATCATTGTTATTTGCTCCTTTATTCTCCTTGTCCTAGACTTCCTTGCTATATTTCATTATGTATCTACCTGTGTGAGTTATTTTATAAAACCAAGGCTGATAATGCCATTCTCTTACTAAAAATAGGTGATGACTCCACATTACCTATTTAATAAATCATTATTTAAATTCTTTTCACTCTATAATGGACTACTTAAGACAGAAAATGGGGTACAATACATGGGGAGCGTGACAGGACATGCACTGTGTACAGATATCCCAGGGTCTGGAGCCATTCTCTACATTCTTAGCCTTACAAACTTGAAGAAATGTTAAGCCTCTCATCCTTTCAGATTTTTCATTTTTTAACAGTAGGCAATAATATTTACTGCTTTAGATCTTTGAGAGCAATAGATGAAAAAGTCATTTTAAATTTTCTTGCAAATAAGAAGTCCCCAACACATGCTAATTTATTTCCATCCTGCCAGTTTTATACCTGCCTTTCCTTCTCAGTTTGCCTCTGACCTCACACATACCCAGGCAACACAGCAATGATGAAACAACTTCCATTCAGTAGCTTATTTATCCACCAAGTTTCCGTTCTGTAAAATGGTCTTCTCAACTTCTTAATTTGGAGAAATGTTATTATAGTAAAGGACACAAATAAAAATGTTTCCTCCATTGAAAGTTTTCTAAAATTCCAGAGTAATCACAGGGCACTATTTATCTTGATTGCAGAGATACCACATGCTAAAATTAGCAAATTAATTTTGTGATACAACTTCTTCCACCAGCAGATCAAAAGTTTACATTGTATTTTATAACTATAGAAAAAATACACTTTTTAAAGATCAGTAAAATTCATGGGTAAACAAGGGAATATCTTGTCTTATGAGCATCTGTTCAGATAAGGATTTATCACTTTAAAAACAGCTTATAATTTTTGAACAGTAAATGACTAAATAAATGAGTGATATATTCAAATGGGCATTGTGTTTTGGCATTGTCCTTGTTTGAGTCTATGCATTTGTTCTAATAATATTGTGTTCCTCAAAATAGGTTGAAAAGCATTCTAGGTCCTATTTACAGATCAAAAATCTTAGGAATCTTAAAATCAGCCCCATTGCTACAAAAGGTCATTTTAAAATGTTACCTAAATAAGAACATATCATATTTGGAGAGACAAAGAAATGATGCCTCACATTGGCAAAAAAAGTAGATTTTTTCTGATAGTTGACATGCCTTATGCATTAGAAAAATGTTGTTGTTGTTAGGTGCCTTCGAGTCGGTATCTGACTCCTAGCGACCCTCATAGGGTTTTCAATGGCTGACTGTTTTGGGATTGCCTTGGGAGTGGATTGCCAGGTCCTTCTCCCATTTTTGCGGTGCTGGGAATTGAACTCAGGACCTCAGAGACTGCAGCACAGCGCTCTACCAACTGAGCTAAATCCCAGCCCGTATTAGAGAAATAGGAACTATGAATGGGTGCAGAAAATTCTGACAAATGCTTGCAAGTTCTCAGACATCTCATTAAAATTACATAAATTGCACTTAGTATATACATTGTTGGATAGATTCCAGAAGAAATATCTTCAGGTATTAAGTAGTAAGAAACTAAACAGAAGATTTATAGCAAAGTGAATCAGAAGTTTACTTATATGTAAGGACTAACAATAGATACTACTTATGCACATTTCAAATATTCCAAAAGTTCCTCAAATTGGTCTGTTGTCATGAAGCATTATAATAATTAGAAAAGCAAATCAAATGTGTATAAATGTTTCTGTTGTTTTCCCTTGGTGGTAACATGGGATAATTAGTTTGTATATGAGATTTTGAATAAATTCCTCACAGAATTCCATGGCTTTAAATAATTATCTGCATTATAATAACAATTTCAAAACAGTGGCAATGCATGGCATTAAGAAATTATGGGAAATTCGGCTGGGCGCGGTGGCACACGCCTGTATTCCCAGAGACTCGGGAGGTAGAGGCAGGAATATCACAAATTCGAGACCAGAGGTAGTCTGCATAAACTAGTGAGACCCTGTCTCAAAAAGAAAAAAATGTGGGCTAAGGGTGCAGCTCAGTGGTACAGCAATTGCAAGGCATACAAGTTATTGTACCCCATTTGGCCTCAATTTTTTGATTTTAAAAGAAATGTACAAGCATCTCATCTTGCAATATCATATTTACAGTTGTAGCATAAAGATTGTGAATGTATACAATGTACTCCAGTTCTAAGCATTTTACCTATATTAACAAAATTAATCTTATATACATCCCAATGAGATATTTGATATTATCTTTAAAGATGATTAATGAGCATGTAAATATTGAAGAAATTAACCAAGGTGAGAGCTAGGATGAAAGGAAATATGGCACTTTATGCCAGATTTTTAATCTGAATAATATACTACCAGATTAATGCAAATCAATGGATTTCAAACAATTACAAGATAAATGCCATGATGTTTTATATGTCAATAAGTATTCAGGAAATGATTCATGGGCCTACAGGTTATGAAATAATATTTTAGGTACTTGATGAGATTGAAAATACTATAGCATGACTCAGGCATACCTTCATCTTCAATGTGATATCTATACTTTTCAATATTTTAAAGAGATTTTTTGCCATAGTCTCCCTTAATGCAACATATCTTTTGAATTCTTGACTGCTGCTTCCACAGGTGTTGATTATAAAAAAAATAAATAATGCAAGATCATGAACAACCTCAATCTCTTCTCCATTTATCATGAAGTGGCATACTGGCCCACTTGTGAGCATTTTTGTTTTGTCACAATCCATACTGAAGGCTATGTTCTTTGATTGTCATCAGTAAATGTTTCGAATCTTCTTCACTTTCAGCAAGCAGAGTTGCATTATCTGCATAATACAGGTTGTTAATGAGTCTTCCTCCAACCCTGAGGCTGTATTCTTCTTCATAAACTCCACCTTCTCAGATTAATTGCTCAGCATAGAAATTGAAGAGATATGGCGAAAGCATATAGCCCTAACACACACTTTTCTCTACTTTAAACCAAGGAGTGTTTCCTTATTCTGTTAGAAGGACTTCCTCTTGGTCTATGTACAGATTTGTCATCAGTACAATTAGTGATCTGGTATTCATATTCTTTGCAGGGTTATCAGCAATTTGTTATGACCCACACAGTTAATTATGCCTTTGACCCACACAGACCCACTATGCCTTTGCATAGTCAATAAAACGTAGATAGACAATTTTCTGATATTCTCTGCTTTCAGCTAATATCCTTCTGACATCAGGAATGATATCCCTGATTCCTTTCCCTGTTCTGAATCAGGTTCAATTTTCCCACAGCTTCCTGTCTAATATACTGCTGCAGTCTCTTTTGAATGATCGTTAGTAAAATTTTGCTTGTATGTGATACTAAGGATATCATTTGATAATTTCCACATTTTGTTGGATTGCCTTTCTTGGGAATAGGCACAAATATGGATCTTTTCCAATCAATTGCCCAGATAGCTGTTTTTGAAATCTCTTGACATAAACAACTGAGCACATCCAGAACTGAATCGGTTTGTTGAAACATCTCTGTTGGTATTCCATCAATTCCTGGAGCCTTGTGTTATACCAGTTACTTCAAGGTAAGTTCCACTTCATCCTTCAATACCACTGGTTTCTCATCATATGCTACCTCTTGAAATGGTTGGCCATCCACCAATTCTTTTTTGTATAATGACCCTATGTATTCCTTCCATCTTCTTTTGATGTTTCCTGCATTGTTTAATATTTTCCCTGTGGAATCTTTCACTATTGCCACTTGAGGACTGAATTTTTCCTTCAGTTCCTTAAGCTTCAGAAAAACAATGTGTTTTTCCTTTTTGGTTTTCTGTCCCCAGCTCTTTGCACACATCGTTGAAATATTTGATTTTGTCTTCTTGAGCTGTCCTTTAAAATCTTCTGTTTAGTTCCTTAACATCATCTTGTCTTCCTTTTAGTTTAGCTGCTTGATGTTCAAGGGAAAGTTTCAAAGTCTCTTTTAATATGCAATTTGGTATTTTCTTTTTACCTGTGTTTTAAATATCCTTTGGGTTTCTTCATGAGTGATGTCTTTGATGTTATGCCAAAACTCATCTGGTCTTCTGTCATTCCTGTGTAAAGCATCAGACCTGTTCTTGAAATGGTCTCTGATATCAGGAGGGACATACTCAAGGTCATACCTTGGTTCTTCTACACTTCTTCTAATTTTCTTCAATTTCAGTTTGAATCTGCATATGAGTAGTTGATGATGTGATCCACAGTCAGCACCTGATCTTGTTCTGACACTTGATATTGAGCTTTTCCATAGTCTCTTTCCACATATGTAGTCAATTTGTTTCCTGTATCTTCCATCTGGTGAAGTCCATATGTATAGTCTCCATTTATTTTGGTGAAAAAAAAATGTATTTACATGAAAAGGTTATTAGTCTGACAAAATTCTGTCATGTAATCTTCAGTGTCATTTCTGTCACCAAGGCTGTATTTTCCAACTACTGAGGCTTCTTCTTGGTTTCCAACTTTTGTATTCTATTCACCAGTACTTATCAGTACATCCTGGTTGCATATTCCATCTATGTCAGATGGCAAAAGCTGTTAAAAGTATTCCCTATGTTCATTTTTGGCCTTAGGAGTGGGTGTGTATATCTGAATAATAGTCATATTAACTGGCCTTCCTCGTAGGTTTACGGGTATTATTGTATCACTGACAGCATTTTACTTCAGGATAGATCTTGAGATGTCTTTTTTGATGATGAATGCAAGCTCAATTCTCTTTAATTTGTCATTCCCAGCATAGTAGACCATACTATTGTCTGACTCAAAATGTCCCATTCCATTCCATTTTAGCTCACTAATGCCTAGAATATCAATGTCCATGTGCTCCATTTACCTTTTAATGATTAATAATTTTGCTAGATCATACTAAGTACATTCCATAGTCCAATTATTAATAATGTTTACAGTTGTTCTTCCTCACTTTGAGTCATATCACATCAGTAAATGGAGGTCCTTTGGGCTTTACTCCATTTCTGTTATTAAGGTAGACTCTACTTTGAGGAGGCTACTCTTCCCTGGTTGTCTTGGAGTGCCTTCCAATGTGGAGGGCTCATTTTCTGACACTATCGGAAGGTGTTTCTTTGCTATTCATGGGGTTTTCAATGTCTAATTATTTTCGGAGTGGGATGCCATACCCTACTCCCTAGTGCATTTTATTATAGAAGTTCAGTCCACCATGGGTGACCCTGGTACCTGTGGTCCCAGTAGCATATCTTTCAGCCTCATAGCAATATCCAAGCCTCACAGTATGACAAACTGACAGAAATGGGGGAGGAAGCCTACATGGTCACTAGCAACTCAAAAAAAATATTCTTGCAGTTTCATGAACAATGACTTTCTATTTTTTCTGTTGCAGAGAGAATAGCCTCATCTCTCCCTCATTTTCATATATTATGCTATATACTTTATGTTGTTTAAATTATGGCATAATTCACTTGCTGTAAGGATATAATGCAATCATGTATCATATAGGTATTCTACAAATGTATGTATCTTCTCTCTCCACTTTGGTTGAGACTAAGCCTTATGTCATATTCTAGAAACTGAAGGGCATATTGTGCTTGATATTGTTGACAATTTGAGACTTTTTAAAGCAGCTCTTGAAAGCTTACTTTGTTGTTGTTGTTAGGTGCCATCGAGTCGGTATCTGACTCATAGTGACCCTCATAGGGTTTTCAATGGCTAAACTGTTTCGAGATTGCCTTGGGAGTGGATTGCCAGGTCCTTCTCCCATTTGTGCAGTGCTGGGAATTGAACTCGGGACCTCAGAGACTGCAGCACAGCGCTCTACCAACTGAGCTAAATCCCAGCCCCGAAAGCTTACTAGGTAGGGATATTTCATCTCCTTGTTTACTGCACAATATTTGAGAAACTATTAGGTCTCATAGGTTTTGCACTGGAAAAGAATTATAATGATATAAAGGCAACTAATCAGAGGGAAACAACTTTTAAAATAAGTCAACCTTTTTATACTGTAAGAGATATTTAAGTTGAAAAGCAAGTTGGAGCTGGAAAACCATGTTGAATACGTCTCATGATAAGGGACCTAACATTACTAACTCAGTATTGAGAAAAAAATGCAGTGTTGTCTTCGCAATATTACAGTGGACAAATAGTGCTACTTATAAATTACCAATCCTTGTTAAGTTACTAGAGAAGGAAAAAGAGACAGCTACATATTAGTTTCAAAGATGATACAGTTTCCTGTAGTTCCAAAGTTAACAAACACAACTTGGAAGCACACATATATTACAATAGATAACAAAAGCTGTCAGATTCATTTGTGTTAATTTTTCTACACATGGAGGATCTAATGTAATCATGGTTTGGGACTCTTTCAGGGTCACAGAAGCCATCAGTCATCTCTTTGATTTAAAAAAATATATATATATTATTTTAAAAAATATATATGTACACATATATATTATACACACACACACATATTATATATATATATTTTTTAAATCAAAGAGATGACTGATGGCTTCTATGACCCTGATGGAGTCCCAAACCATGATTACATTAGATCCTCCATGTGTAGAAAAATTAACACAAATGAATCTGACAGCTTTTGTTATCTATTGTAATATATGTGTGCTTCCAAGTTGTGTTTGTTAATTTGGAACTACATATATGTGTATATATAATATATATATGCAGATGACACCACTTTGCTTGCTGAAAATGAAGAGGATTTAAAACATTTACTGATGAAGATCAAAGATCATAGCCTTCAATATGGGTTACAACTAAACATCAACAAAACAAAATCCTTACAACTGGGTCAGCACACAACTTCACATTAAATGGAGAAGAGATTGAGGTTGTCCAAGATTTTACTTTGCTTGGCTCTATAATCAACACCCGTGGAAGCAGCAGTCAAGAAATCAAAAGACGCATTGCTCTAGGAAAAGCTGTGGCAAAAGACCTCTTTAGACTATTGAAAAGCAAAGATGTCACATTGAAGACGAAGGTGCGTCTGACTCATGCCATGGTATTTTCAGTGGCATCATATGGTTGTGAAAGCTGGACATTGAACAAGAGAGACAGAAAAAGAATTGATGCTTTTGAATTGTGGTGCTGGAGATGTCTAGTGAATATACCATGGACTGCCAAAAGAACCAACAGATCTGTCCTAGAAGAAGTACAACCAGAGTGCTCCTTGGAAGCAAAAATGGCCAAACTGCGTCTTACGTATTTCGGACATGTAGTCAGGAGAGAACAATCCCTGGAGAAGGACATCATGTTTGGAAGAGTGGCGGGTCAACGCAAAAGAGGAAAACCCTCCACCAGGTGGATTGACACAGTGTCTGCAACAATGGGCTTAAACATAAATAAGATTGTTTGCCTGGCACAGAATCGGCAAGTGTTTCGATCTGCTGTACATAGGGTCGCTATGAGTCGGACTCGACTCGACAGCACCTAACAACAACCACAACAACATATATTATATATACACATATATATTATATATATACACACACATACACACACACACAAAAGCTTTTTCTCTACTCCTATCTGTGAAAGGAGTATTTGTAGAATCTCAAATTTGTAGGATCAAATGAAATAATATATTTTCAAGTACTTTGTAAACCATATTCATGCTTCACTCTAGATTTAGATATATTAATAGATCTTTGTACCTTTAAAGTGCAATAAGAATGTTTGCAATATGCTTTGTAGAGCTGATGTGGCCCGCAAGTAACTTAGTGGGAATAGTAGATATATGATAGCATTTTTGTAACTAGATACTAAGGAACTCTATTAGTTTGTTGAATCACACACACACACACAAAATTAGTCATTCAATTTAGTCAAATTGATCCTAAGCAGGATTATTGTTTATAAAAATGTGCAGAATCTATATTATACTAATGTGCACTATGAATTTCCAAAGATGAGGAGAATCCCACATTAAATCTTTTTAAATATATTTTCCCAAATATTTTTTCTAAAATATACTTTTCCCTGAACACTTATTAACATTCTATTACCTAAACAAAATCCAAGAAATGAAAAGTTGGTCATTTAACTGAGACATACTTATTTCACATCTCTAAAATAGAAGTATGGGAGAAGGACCTGGAAACCCACTCCCAAAAATCAATCCACCACTGAAAACCCTATGGATAGCAGAGTAGCACTGACAATAGTGTTTCGCCTGTTGTACACAGGGTCGCTATGAGTTGGATACCGACTGGATGGCACCTGACATCATCATCATGACAAAGTAGAAGTATAGACTAGAAGGTCATTTATCTCCAAATAGTGTATAGTATAGGATTCCAAGGTTTCTCCCATTAAAAATAATTCTAAGTCAGGCAAAGTGGCACATGCTTGTAATCCCAACAATTTGAGATTGAGTTTGAGGCCAGATGCAGCCTGAGCAATTTAGCAAAATTTAGCACAAAAATAGTGTCTCAAAATAAAAAATAGCAATAATAAAATATGGCTGAGGGTGTGGCTTAGGCTTAGCCCTTGTCTAGCATGCAGGAGGCACTGGGTTTAACAAAGCATAGATAGTTCTGGTGTGGTGGCACATGCCTGTAACCCCAGCCACATGGGAGGCGGAGGCAAGAGGATCGCAATTTGGAAACCAGAGCCATTCTGCGTAATTTAGCAAGACCCTGTCTCAAAAAGTTAAAAAAATGGGCTGAGGGTGCAGCTCAGTGGCACAGCACCTGTAAAACATGCAAGAGCAAGGCCCTGGGTTCAACCCCCAAAACCATAAAAAAAAAGTTTGAAAAGGGAAAATAGTATAATATTCAGGGATGACCAATCCAGAGGTATACAAGTATGAAATATCATAGAATATGTTCAAGGAATGGCAGAAAGTACATGATAGCCATACAACTTCCTTTCAAATATATCTAATGTAATACTTTCAGTGAGTAATTTTTTTGTCTGTGAAAACATTATGGTCTTTATAAATAAAGTATCAAAATTCAACATGAAACACAAACATAATAAGTAGTTTACATTTTAAGGGTGTAATGATTTAGTTTGAGTCTTTCCCCATATTCATTATTAATAACTTTAATGAGATAATGATGTCAGTGTCAATGCCTGATTTGACTATCTTATCTTAAAATAAGAAATTGGGAAATGAAGTTTTCCTTGTCTGTTTGTTTGATTTGTTTTTATGATTTTTTTTCTGTCTTTTTGTTTTGTGGTATGAGGGTGGAGGAGTTGAACCCAAGACTTCATGCATGCAAATGCAAGCACTCTATCACTTAGCAACACCACCAGCCCAGTTTTTATTCATTATTTTGAGATAGAGTCTTGCTGAATTACACAGGCTACTTCTGGACTCTAACTCAAAATAGTAGTAATAGTAATAGTAGTAGTAGTAGTAGTAGTAGTAGCAGTAGTATTAAAATTGTAATATGAAATAAATACAAAGTTTTAAATATAATATATAATATATAATAATAAAATAAAATAAAATGAAATATTTATATATTATACAATAATATATAAAATATAAAATATAAAGTTTGAAATATAAAAGAAAGTGTGAGATTGTTTTAGCAACTATTGTTATGTAGCCGTTACAGAGTTATTGAATTTTCTAGCATTTAACTTCTTTATTTCCCTAGTCTTGGTTTATCATTAGCATTCTCTGATCTTGTACTTAGATTTTATTTTCTTTTGTTTTATTTAAAACTACTTTTTGAGTAGTAATGGTTTCTTTTAACAATATTCCTGTACTATGACTGAAGATTTTTTTTTCCCCTACTCAAATTCTGTGGTATCTGGGTCCTGGAAGAGAAGCCAGCTTGGGTATCAGTTCCTTGAATCTTACCAACAAAAATAATTAGTTTTCTTCATCTCTAATTGAAATTAATGAGGGGAGGAGCTCCAAATGGCAATCAAAGTTTACTCTACTAACCATGTTATAGATATTTAAGTTAAATATGCTATATTTCCTTTAAAAAACTCTCAAAGAGATGAGTTGGAAAAAGGATTTAATGATGCTGTAAATGTACTTCATAGTACTCAGACTTTGTAGTGAAACAATATTACCAATGAAGATCATTTATGAAGTGATTACTATGAGCAATATTGTGGGGTAATATTGATCTGGACCAGACCTTGTATTCTGTATGAGAACTGTGAACATCACTTGTAACCAAGTGGTGGAGTGAGTACACCAAGGGCATATATTAACCATTTCATGTACAATTTGGGAGTTCCGGGTATACTCTTAAATTTGTAAGTAGTCATTGTGTTGGAGAACAACTAATCAAAGTAAGTGACTCTAGATTCCAAGACACCAGCTCTTTCATCTGTAGATTCAAGTTGGGACTGCTACCCTGGTACACAGATGGTTAACATACATTCTACTTATTCAGCAAATTTTTATCATTTGACATCCATAAAATATGAATAATGAATAAAATTTTGTGGCAATTTTTCTTTTTCCATATAAATTATAATATCTTCAGGTTGTAAGTTTTTTGTGTCTTTGTAGCTCTTACAACATGAAACATTTGCGAATAAATATTTTAAACGGTAGATAATGTCATGCCAAACTAGAATATTCAAAAGAATTGCTTGTCTTTAAGGGAGCATCACATGAATCCTCTATACTATAAAATTTCTAACATGTTAAGCATAATGAATACCATGATAATCTGCTATAAAATCATACTATCTCTTTATAACACTTCTTACTAACAGGTAAATTATTTATTTTCTTATTTACTGTTTATCCAATCTCTAACACAAACTATATAAGAGGAATTTTGTGGGTTTTTTTTTTTCAGTTTTATTTTTAACACATAGCACAGTGGTTGGCACATAAAAAGTCTCCAGTAAATATTTGTTGAAAGGATAAATAAGTGAATATTTGGAATAGTATTAAAGGTAATGCCAATTTGACATTTGTACAGGAACTAGAAATTTGTCCTCTATAAGTATTGTGCCAATTTACATTCCTACTAATCTTGTACACTTTATCCAAAGTCCCAATACTAGGTCTTACCAATATTATTATATTTTGTCAATCTTAGTGGTCTTTTAACTTGATTTTCTCTGATTATGGTAAAATTAAATAAATTTCCTGTCTTGTAGACATTTAGACATCTTTTTCTTATTACTCACTTCTTTGTAGTATTTACCCACTTTATTTCATTGTTTGCTTTTCATCATGTTGTTACATTCATCTTATTAATTCATAAGAACTCTTTCCATCCCATTTGTGTGTTATATGTACAGCAAGAGTTCTCATTCAATTTGTCTCTGTTTTCTTCTTTAATTTATATTACATGTTGAATCTTCAATTCTTTTTGAGGAAAAGTGTGATTAAGAGAATAGACCCTGAAAATAGGTGACTGGTTTTAAAAATTAAATTCATCTGTTAATACATATGAGCCTGAGCAAGTTACTTAACTGTGTTCCCATTTCTTCTCAGCTGTAAAACTGGGATAATTTTTGAACTTTAACGTATAAGGTTGTGAGGATTAAGTGGTTGATATTTATAATATGCTTAGAAAAGCGTTAGCAATTAATGAATACTCTGCAAATTTTAGTCATTATTATCTGTAGACCTGGGATTTAGTAACTTGGGAGACTCTCTTCACCTCCAGGATTGTAAAATATTTTTGTATTTTCTTCTTCTGTTGTTGTTGTTACATGCTGTCGAGGCAGGTCTGACTCATAGCTATGTGCCTAGGGGTTTTCATGGCTGATGGTTTTTTGGATTGCTTTGGGAGTAGATTGCCACGTTCTTCTCCCAGTATTTTATTCTACTAATTTCATAATTTTATTATTCACATCTGGAGTATTAATTCTGCTGAAATTTTCTTTGCTTATGAGAGATATATATGTTAATTTTTCCCAAGTGGATAGTCAATAGTCCAAAAGCTACTTAAGGAAGACACTATTCTCTCTCCACTGATTTGTAATAGTACAACATATGTCTATTTCTAGACTATGTTATGTTTTGTTGTTCCATGTATTCCTATTGCACCAATAATAGAGTTGAATTACTATATATTCATGGTACAACATCTGCTAAGGCATATCCCTAGATTATTCTCATTTTTCAGAATTTTCTTGTCCACATTTAAAGTTGACTATTTAGAATAAATCAATACCCATGGACACAGCAGTCAGAACCCAAAACATGCATTGCATTGGGAAAAGCTTGTTGAAAAAGGCCTCTTTAAATGTTGAAAAGTGAAGATGTTACATTGAAGATGAAGGTGCACCTGACTGATGCCATGGTATTTTCAGTTACATCAAATGCTTGTGAAAGCTGGACATTGAATAAGGGAGACAGAAGAATTGATGCTTTTGAATTATGGTGCTCAGAATTATATTGAATATACTATGGACTGCCAAAAGAACCAACAGATCTGTCCTGGAAGAAGTACAAGCAGAGTGCTCCTTGGAAGAAAGGATGGCTAGACTGCATCTTACAAATTTTTGGACATGTAATCAGGAGGGACCAATCCCTGGAGAAGGACATCATGTTTAGGAGAGTGTCAGGTCAATGAAGAAAAGGAAGACCCTCAACTAGATGAACTGACACAAGGCTACACCCATGGCCTTAAACATAAAAAAAGGTTGTATGCATCGAAGAGTGTCAGGAAATGTTTTGTTCTGTTGTACATAGGGTATAGGGTCACCATGAGTCAGACTGAATAGCACCTAACAGAAGTATAGAATGATTGTCAAGTCAAAATTCCCAGTGTTCTTTTGGTTGTGATTAAATTTATAAATGTGTTGAGAAGAAATGACAACATGTAATGATGTTTTTTTTTTTCCGACTGCAAAGCATCATGTATTGCCTTGTTCATTCTAGATTGCCTTAATATTTATCTTACATTGTTTTATAATTAGTGTCTTTCAATATAATGACTTATAACATATACAGATTACTAATTTTATGTTTCCAAAGCTTTTAGATATATAGAAATGAAAATCTCATCATTTTCTAATCATGACTCCTTGAGCATGGTCAAATTTGAATAAAAGTGTTTGATGATCCTAAAATAAATATGTGTTCTAAATACTTGAATGAATAAAAAAAGTTTAAATGCAATAATTCATATATTTTTGCATAGGTTGTTATTTTAAATTGCCAAAATTATATTTACCTTACTTATATAGAGAATATAACTTTTGATTAGACAGTAAATAACAATTTTTGATAATATTCTGAAAGACAATGGTGACAGAGTTTGGGTTTTGTTTAAAATGTGTAGTGATATATCTGTTCAGGTTAGCCAAGTTTGAATGCAGTATTAACTTTCCAGAGTTCATTTTTTATTGATACAAAATTGCATGAAAGTAAGTGTTATCCACTTCATTAATATATGACTTTTCCAGTTTCAGGTAGCCTTTGACTAAAAATTTGGACTCTTCATGTTAGAATAATGATTGTTGTTGTTGTTAGGTGCTGTCAAGTCTGTATCCGACTCATAGCCACCCTCATAGGGTTGTCAATGGCTGACTGGTTCGGGATTGCCTTGGGAGTGGATTGCCATGTCCTTCTCCCATTTTTGCGGTGCTAGGAATCGAACTCGGGACCTCAGAGACTGCAGCTCAGTGCAACTACCAACTGAGCTAAATCCCATCCCAGAATAATGTTGTTGTTGTTGTTGTTGTGTGCTGTCGAGTCGGTATCCAACTCATAGCGACCCTCATAGGGTTTTCAATGGCTGACTGCTTCGGGATTGCCTTGGGAGTGGATTGCCAGGTCCTTCTCCCATAGAATAATGACAACCCCCCCAAAATGTAAAATCCACAAAAATTAATTGAAACTGATGACAACATATGCCCCAGAATCTGACATACACCATTACACCCTGTGGCCACAACCATGAATTCAAAATATGTCTCCTGAGCTGTGGGGAATATATTACAACTCCCCCTCCACTTTAATTATTACCTTTTATTGTTATTTATTATTTATATATTGTCGGCACATATCAACATTAACAAAAATTTATTGTGTTGGGCTGGGGATGAAAGTCAGGACCTCAGACATGCTAGATGATTGCTTTATCATCAAGCTACAATCCAGCAACATCTCATTTTCAGATTCATCTAAAAAATGGAGTAAATTGGTTTTTTTGTTGTTTTGTTTTTGTTTTTTTTTGAGTGCTTGGGATCGAACCCGGAGCATTTCATATGCTAGGCAAGCTTTCTACTACTAAGCTATATCACAAGCTCAGAGTCCCAAGAGTAACTATATTTTTTAAATGTTGTGATACTTTTTATATATTTTGGACATTTCCTTTTGAGGCAGCCAAAAGTGCTACAGATACTCATCAATATTTTTAACATATACATTTATTGATTCAGCCACAGGGGAGAAATAATTAAAATGACCAAGAGAGGAGAAGGGGATAGATATCAATGCAGGTATTTCTCTGGGACTTAAAAGCTGACATGAAAACAAATATGGGAAGAAATCAGGGAAATGCAGCTTTTTAGCTTTAATATATATGTAAGAATGTCACAAACACAGGAACTAGAGGTTCTCGATGATGAATAGCATTCCAAAAAGTGTAAATTTGCTATATGAATGAGTTGAATTATAAAGACAAATCAAAGATTATTCATGGATTGGAGAAAAATTATAATCTTTTATTAAATTTGACTGTACCAAATATAACTCTATATTTTGAATAACTTAACAAATGATAAATTTTATTAGATTTTTACCTACTTGAATATAAGAAAACAAATATGGGCTTTCCAGACTGCAAAAGCTGGTAAAAATCTACCCTATCTTCATTTTTAGTGTTCATTTGGGAGGAAAGGCATGACATCAAAGACACCATTCAAGAAGAAAGCAAAGGATTTTTAAAAATACAGGAAAAAAGAAAATAACAAATTCCAGGGCAAAAGAGACTCTGAAACTTGCCCCTGAACATTAAGCAGCTAAATTAAAAGGAAGACATGATGAAGTTAAGGGACTAAACAGAAGATTTCAAAGGAAAGCTGGAGAAGACAAAACTAAATGACATAATGACATGTGCCAAGAACTGTAGTAGAGAGAAAACTAGAAGGGAGGAATATACTGTTTTTCTCAAGCTTAAGGAACTGAAGAACAAATTCAAGACGAGAGGCAATAGTAAAGGATTCTAAAGGGAAAACATTAAAAACTCAAGAAACATCAAAAAAAAAAAAAAAAGATGGAAGGAATATACACAGTCATTATACCAAAAACAATTGGTACATGACTAACCATTTCAAGAGGTTGTGCATGATCAGGAACCAAGAATAATGAAGGATGAAGTGGAAGATTCCTTGAAGGAATTGGTGAAACACAAGGCTCAAGGAATTGATGAAATACCAATAGAGATGTTTCAACAAACAGATGCAACACTAGAGGTGTCAGTTGTTCCAAGAGTTATTCCAAGAGATTTCAAAAACAGCTATCTGGCCAATTGACTAGTATACATCCATATTTGTGTCAATTCCCAAGAAAGGGGACCCAACAAAATATGGAAATTATCTAATGATATCACCAATATCACAGGCAAGCAAAATTTTGTTAAAGATCATTCGAAAGTGAGTGCAGCAGTTTATAGACAAGGAACTGCCGGAAAATCAAGCTATATTCAGAAGAGTATGTGGACCCATGGGCAGCATTGCTGATGTCAGATGTATATTAGCCAAAAGCAGAGAATACTAGAAAGAAAGATATCTCTCTATATTTTATTGAGTAAGCAAAGGCATTTGACTGTGTAGATCATAATAATTTATGCATAACTTTGCAAAGAATGGGAATACCAGAGCACTTAAGTGTACTCATTAGGAACCTGTGCATGGACCCGAAGGCAGTCATTCAAACAGAACAAGGAAACACTACTTGGTTTACAGTCTAGAAAGATGTGTGTCAGGGTTGTATCCTTTCACTGCACCTCTTCAATTTCTATGCTAAGCAAATAATCCAAGAAGCTGGACTTTATGAAGAACACAGCATCATGATTGGAAGAAGACTCATTAACAACCTGCATTATGCAAATGACACAACTCTGCTTGATGAAAGTGAAAATGATTTGAAACATTTACTGATGAAGCTCAAAGAACATAGCCTTCAATATGGACTGTGACTCAACTTCAACAAAACAAAAATCCTTAGTAAGCAACTTCGTAATAAATGGAGAAAAGATTGAGGCTGTCCAAGATTTTGTTTTACATGGTTCTACAATCAACACTTACAGAAGCAGAAGTCAAGAAAGCACTGCAATGGGAAAAACTGCTAAAGCTGTGCCTGACTCATACCATGATATTTTTAGTGGCATAAGGTTTTAAAAACTGGACAATGGACAAAGGAAGCAGGAGAAGAATTGATGTTTTTGAATTATGGTGATGGAGAATAATATTGAATATACCATGGAGTGCCAAAAGAACCTATAGATCTATCCTAGAAGTGCAACCAGACTGCTATTTCAAAGCAAGGATTGCTACACTGCATCAGATGTACTTTGTATATGTTGTCAGGAAGGACCAATCCCTGGAGAATGTCATCTTGTTTGGGAGAGGGGCAGGTAAAAAAACAAAAAGAAAGACTTTCACCTAGATGTGTTGACACAGTGGTTGCAACAATGGTTTTAAACATAAATAAGATTGTGTACCTGGCACAGAAATGGAGTGTGTTTTGTATTGTTGTACATAGAGTCCCTGAGTTGGACTTGACTCAACAGCACTATGTTAAACATTTAGAGGACAGTAGATAATTAGGATAAGAAGAAAACAAATTACTCTAAACATCCTGACATCTTTAAATGAGATATTAGCTTGGAGAATATAGTAAAAAACTTTAACAGAAGGCATCCTTGTCTTGGTGGGTCACTAAGACAACTGCTTAGATCTTTATCAAATCATAGGTCATATAATTCTATGAAAATCACTGTATGATATGTGATGAACAATTTTAGATGAGCAGAATCCAAGATTTAATAAACTAAAGGCATAATAGATAAGTCACTACATAAATAACCCCAAAGTGTCTAGCATTTTTTGTTAACTAGCATTTTAAATGTGACTGTTTTTATTTAAAATTTATAGTTATATATTGATGATAAAATATATTTAAAGATATATTTAACTTGTTCTTGCTTTAAAAATTGATTTGCTGTCAACAACAACATATATGTGTGAGTCATTTGATTACATTTCACATTTCACTGTGTTGAATGAGTCAAATAGCTGTGCATACTTCTTCAATTTCTGTATTTAAAAAAGTAAAATTTCAGCTGGGCTCAGTATCACACATTTTTAATCCCAGGGGCACTCAGGAGGTTGTGGCAGGAGGGTCATGAGTTCAAGCCAGAGGCAGACTGTACAATTTAGCAAATTCTGTCTCAAAAAATAAAAATAAAAAGGAGTCTGGGGGTGCAGCTCAGTGGTAGAGTGTTTTCCTAGCAGGCACAAAGCCCTGGGTTCAACCCCCAGCACTACACGAGAGAAAGAAAGAAAGAAAGAAAGAAAGAAAGAAAGAAAGAAAGAAAGAAAGAAAGAAAGAAAGAGAGAGAAATATTTTAAAAATACACTGTCAGTCTATATCATTAAATATATTTTACTTTCATCTGGGTATGCTGGCACACGCTTGTAATCTCAGCACTCAGTAGGTGGAGGCTGAGGTAGGAGGATGGCAAGTTTGAAGCCGACTGGACAACATAGTGAGTTATATCTAGGTCAGCCTAGACAACATATCACTATCCTGTCTCAAAAGATGGGAAAAATACTTTCATGCTTCAAACATTCTAGCAAATCCTTCATAAAATGGAAAAGAATCACAACAGGGATAATTTCATGTTTGCATTCTTTCTTAATCCAAAGCAGCAGGAATGAAGAATAGTTCAACTACAACTATAGGACATTGCTTGTTTATTCATTTAAAGCCTTTTAAAATCTTGTTTTAGGATGTACCAACGAAACAAAAGTTCAAATTAAAAACATCCACTGTAGGCTTTTGCTTCTCAAGACCAACTTTGCACTGCCAATGCTATGCAAAATTTGTACTTATAAAATGTGATTTTGTGATACTCTACAATTTTCTCATTTTGGCAGATTCCCAAATCATGTAGTTGAGCCAAAAGTTGGTAGCATTATTCTTTTATAAAGGAGATGAGAAAAATTAGGAAAATATATCTTACTTGAACCACATAGAATCAGGTATTGCAGATATACTTTGCTTGAAATAGATCATAAGATTTAGCACAATAAAAACACATATTTTTATCTTCATAGAGAAAACTAATAATTTAAATATCATTTACCACAAAATTTTATTGTCCAATGTATTTTGCTTTATGTGTTTTATGGTAAGACCTTCAAGATATAAAACAAAATGCTTAAAATAGTCAAAAACAAATATGATTTTTAAAGCTTTATACTCTGCTTTTTACTAATTGACAGATATATAAAAGTTTATGAGATTATGGAATTAAGGTGATTATATATAAAGCCTTGGTGCTGCATTTTTTATTTAGCATTGCTTCACTGAGAATGTTCACTTAAGAATAAATATTCTTTGGAAAGTTAGTTTTAGTATCAGTATAGTGTAACAACGGACTGGGATTTAGCTCAGTTGGTAGAGCGCTGCGCTGCAGTCTCTGAGGTCCCGAGTTCAATTCCCAGCACCGCAAAAATGGGAGAAGGACCTGGCAATCCACTCCCAAGGCAATCCCAAAACAGTCTGCCATTGAAAACCCAAAGAGGGTCGCTATGAGTCGGATACTGACTCGATGGCACCTAACAACAACAACAATAGTGTAACAACAAAGGGAAAAATAATATTAATGCTTATTGAGTATTATATACTAGGTAGTTAACATAGGTAATCACATTTACTCTCGACAAACATTGTAAAGTAGGCATTACTATTGATTACATTTTACAAAAATATTTCTAAGGCAGACAGAGTAGAGGATAGAGCTGATTCTTTAATGTGGCTTTAAATTCTGCATTCTTAAACATTGAATTATACTATAATTTAGTGTCAATAAGGTTCATCCTGAAGATTTCACAATATTTTAATAAACTATTTCATCATAAATTTTTCAGTGCCCTGACCTTTTTAGGACATTTAACTAGATTATAAATTTTCTCCCATTTTAAATGACACTAGAATGTAGACTTACAGGAACAGGAAACTTTATATCTTTATTCAATGACACATTGGGTGTTATTTATAGCATTTTTATTGACTAAAAAATGAATACCATAAGAAAACAGCTTTATGAATATAATTATTTTATTATTAATTATTATATTGACTTATAGTATGTAGAAACAACTGAAATATCAGCAGGAAGGAACATATTCAGTAAAGATAATTTTAGCCTAAAATATTTAGAAAACAAAATATTGCCAGTGATAGACAAGTAGAAATGAATGGATCATCCCAATGAATAGAAAGTGAATTAGGACTTTTTTCCAATTGAAGTTTAT
>VMDO01019456.1:0-39681 GCA_007922755.1 Pedetes capensis | reverse complement strand
CACTAGAAAACCAACAAAAAATCAAGCCTAAAAGGAACACCCAAAAGGAAATTACAAAAATAAAGGGAGAAATATCACAATTAGAATCCAAAGAGTTAATTCAAAAAATTAATAAGACTAAGAGCTGGTTCTTTGAAAAGATTAATAAAATAGATACCCCTCTGGCTAACCTCATCAAAAAGAAAAAGGAAAAAATCCAACATAATACAGATTATGAAAGACAACGGATCCATAACCACCAACTCCAATGAAATACAGAAAATTATCAGGGATTACTATGAGAGACTGTATTCCCAAAAATATCAAAATGCAGAGGAAATGGACAAATTTATTAACATGTATGACCTACCAAAACTAACCCCAGAAGACATAACTGACTTAAACAAGCCCATTACCTATACAGAAATAGAAAAGGTAATTAAAAGTCTCCCAACAAAGAAGAGCCCAGGTCCTGATGGATTCATGGCAGAATTTTACCAAACTTTTAAAGAAGATATAATACCTATCTTCCTCAAATTATTCCAAAACATATAAGAGGAGGGAACACTCCCAAATACATTCTAAGAAGCTACCATCACCCTGATACCTAAACCAGAAAAAGATTCATCTAAGATAGAGAATTATAGACCCATCTCCCTTATGAATCTAGATGCAAAAATATGTAATAAAATTCTGGCAAATGGAATCCAGCAGCATATAAAAAAGATTATCCACCATGACGAAGTGGGATTTATACCACAGATGCAAGGCTGGTTTAACATACGGAAATCAATTAATGTAATTCAGCATATCAAGAAACTGGCAAACAAAATCCACATGATTATCTCAATTGGTGCTGAAAAGGTCTTCGACAAAGTTCAACACGTTTTCATGATAAAAACACTGGAGAAGATAGGTATAACAGGCAAATACCTTAATTTCATAAAAGCCATTTATGATAAACCTACAGCCAACATTATATTAAATGGAGAAAAACTGAAACCATTTCCTATTAGATCTGGAACAAGACAAGGATGTCCTCTCCCTCCTATTCTATTTAACAGTAATTGAAGCCCTGGCAAGGGCAATCAGACAAGAGAAAGAAATTAAAGGGATACAGATTAGCAAGGAAGAGGTCAAATTATCCTTATTTGCAGATGATATGATCTTGTACCTGAAAGACCCCAAAACCTCAACCAGAAAACTTCTGGATCTAATTAACTCCTTCAGCAAAGTCACAGGCTACAAAATTAACACACAAAAATCAATAGCTTTTCTTTACACCAATTCCAAACAGGAAGAGAAGGAAATTTTAGGAAAACTACCATTCATGATAGCCCACCAGAAAATTAAATACCTTGGAATCAATCTAACCAAAGACCCTTCAGATCTCTACAAACAAAAATTCAAAACATTAAAGAAAGAAATAGCAGAGGACACTAAAAAATGGAAAGACCTCCCCTGCTCCTGGATAGGGAGAATTAATATAGTAAAAATGGCTATCCTGCCAAAAGCAATCTATAGATTTAATGCAATACCCATTAAAATTCCACTGGCTGATTTTACAGAAATAGAGAAAATGATCTAAAAATTCATATGGAACCACAAAAGACCATGTATAGCCAAAACACTTTTAAACTGCAAATCTAATGCAGGTGGAATCACAATCCCTGACTTCAAACTATACTACAGGGAAGTGGTTGCAAAAACAGCTGGGTACTGGCACAAAAATAGGCCCGAAGACATCTGGAACAGAATGGAAGACCCAGATATACCTCAACACACCGATAGCCACCTGATTTTCGACAAAGGAGCAAAGCAAGTAAACTGGAAAAAGGACAGCCTCTTCAACAAATGGTGCTGGGAAACATGGTCATCCACATGCAGAAAAATGAAAGCAGACCCGCATCTCTCAATATACATGAGAGTTAACTCAAAATGGATGAAAGATCTCAACATAAAACCAGAAACTTTAAAACTTATAGAAGGCAAGATAGGCAATACACTCCATCATATAGGCATAGGAAAGTATTTCCTTAATAGAACTCCAATTGCTCAAGAAATTGCAACAAGAATAGATAAATGGGATCACATGAAATTAAAAAGCTCTGCACAGCAAAAGAAACAATTAACAGAATCAAGGAAACCCCCACGGAATGGGAAAAAATCTTTGCATTTTATACATCTGATAAAGGTCTAATTACTAGAATTTATAAAGAACTCAAGAAAAAAACTCCTCAATAAGCAAATAACCCAATACACAAATAGGCAAAGAAACTGAGTAGACAGTTCTCAAATGAAGAGGTCCGTAAAGCCATGAAACACATGAAAAAATGCTCAGTATCCCTAGCCATTAGGGAAATGCAAATTAAAACAACTCTGAGATTTGACCTTACACCAGTAAGAATGGCCAAGATCAATAAACAAATAACAACAAATGCTGGAGAGGTTTCGGTGAAAAAGGAACACTGCTACATTGTTGGTGGAGCTGTAAATTGGTCCAGCCACTGTGGAAATCAATATGGAGATATCTTTAAAAACTGAAAATAGATCTACCATATGACCCAGCTATAACACTACTGGGAATTTACCCAAAGGGAGATGGGTTATCATACCACAGAGACACCTGCATCTCCATGTTCAATGCTGCACTTTTCACAATAGCAAAGATATGGAATCAACCAAAGTGCCCTTCAACAGCAGAATTGATAAAAAAAACCTATGGTACATATGCACAATGGAATCCTACTCAGCAATCAAGAAAAATGAAATAAGCTCATTGACAGCAAAATGGATGGAATTAGAGAAAATTATTTTAAGTGAACAAACCCAAGCTCAGAAAGAGAAACACCACATGTTTTCTCACTCATATGTGGGAGGTGAATCAAAATTATAAGGAGGAAACATCCTATTCAAAGGTCGGATCAAAATAAAATGGGGAAAAAAAAAGCTAAGAATGGTGTCAATATAAATGGTCTAGAAAATGCATGTGATTGTTCTGACAAGATAATAACAAAGTTTGCTACACGAAAAATTTCTATCTTAAACAGAATTGGAACTCAAGCACATATAGAAAAATATTACCAAGTAAATGATAGAGAAGACTTAGATGGGGAGGGTGGGGGGCAGGCATACAAAAGGGTAAGGGGGCACCTATATGAATAACGTACATCAAAATTCATATATGTAAATGCCACAATGAAAAGCATGTCAGAATGAATCACATTAAGGTGTACATTAAAAATGTCCAATAAAAAAAAAAAAGAGCCTGAGGCCGGAGGATCGATGTACATTCCAAGGCCAGCCTGGTCTATATAATGAGTTCCAGGCCAGCCTGGGCTATACAACAAGATCCTGTCTCACAAAAACCCAGACATACCAAACCAAACCAAGCAACCAACCAAATAATAAACTAAACCAAAACCAAAACCAAAACAAACAAACAAAAACAACTACAAAAATAAAAAATAAAAGCAGGAAACAGGGGGTGATGTAATACCCTAGGACTGTGATTATGCATTGTTTTCACATGAAAGATTGACCCTTGGAAGGAGTTGTAGCAGGGACAGTTCCAGGTTTTATAAAGAATGAGTCATATTAGTTTATTTGTCTCCATTAAGGAAAATAATCATGAGATTATGATTATAAAAATGGTTACAAAATGAATGCTTATTTAAAATAAGAAATCATAACATTATAAATTACAAAATGTTAGAATACATGACAATCCTCATAAAATCCAGATAACAATCTATTCATTAAATACTTCACAAACATCTATAATAACTTTTCCTACATTCTTGGCAACATAGTCTTTGATTGCTTTTCCATATGGAAAAAAAATTTGGTAATACCATTTTCTATGGAAAATACAAATATAATTAAGTTTTTCCTTTAACAAGGTAGATCTGAACATTGGTTTTTAGTTTTGAAAATTTGGAAAAGTTTCTTTCTACTTCATAATTTATTACTGATAATATCATGTAATATTTCAGGGGTGCTACCAAATTTGAGAAAAATTCCTTGAATAATGTTTCAAGTAGGAACATCAAATTTAAACTTTTTTATGCAATAACTGATTTTAAGCATTCATTGAATTCATGATATTCATAATTATATCAATCATCTGTGCCATCAATGCCTTTTTGGTGGTATATTATTGCTATTTTCATTGACCCAACTTCTCATTCCTTATCTAAAATTCATGAGTAGAATTTTATTACATAGGACAACTTGATTATCTATTTTTGGTAGGAATTCAGACTGTTTTCATTTACAGGCCATTTAAACTATATTTGTCAAGTTGCTCCAGTGCTAATTGTTGAAAAATCTTTCTTCATGGAATGGATTTTGTGTCTTTTACATAGTCAATTGACCAGTCATTAAACTATTTGTCACTCATACAATAATTCCATAGTCTTAATTATTGTCAATTAGGACTAGGGCTGCTATAAGCATTCTTGCACAACTATTTTTGCTTCTATGTTTTTAGTTGCTCTTTAGTAAATAAGTGAAATTCTTGTGCTAGAAGATAGACATATAACTTTATAAGATAATACCAAATGATATTTCAAAATTATTATATCATTATTCTCTGTTCATTTTTATCCACAATTTTAATTTTTTTCATCCTACTTGATGAATCTTTTTATGTTTAATCTGCATTCCCTTCATCTGTAATAATTTTCATTTCTCTGATGAATAATGTTGAGAACATTTTAATATGATTTTTACCAATATCTATTTGTCCTTTTATAGGGTGTTTATCTAGTTTGCATTTTATTCTTTACCTTAATATAAGGGTAAAGAAATAACAAGTATGTAGTTTGATCACCTATCTATTAAACATAGGCTTAAATTCTCTCATTGTGTCACAATAGCTATACCTGCTCCTGATGCTTTGGGTCAATTACATTTGTCGTGCAATAATTCTTTTCTTTATATGCTAGTGTCTCAGCACAGAGCCTAATGTGCTCATATGCCAGCCATAGTTTGAAATTCTATGAGCTATGTTACTCATAGATAGAATTATTCTTCCAGATATTAAGACCTCTTAGCTATCTAATATAGTGCCAGAAAATGAGCCTCCCCCCCACCCCCACGATGGAAGGCATTCAAGAGATGACTTAGGAAGAGTTGCCTCCTCAAAGTGGAGTGGAGCTTAAATATGAGAATGGATTAAATCCCCTGGAACCTGCACTTGCTCTTGTGACATGACTCACAATGAGAAGAAATACAGTGATTTCAACAATGGGTTCAAACATAAGAAGATTATGTGCATGGCACGCTGATGGGTAATGTTTCATTCTGTTCTATGCAAGGTGGCTATGAGTAGGACCTGACTGGATGACACCTAACAACAACTCATAAAATATAGAGTTGTAGAGATAAAGTGTAGTCACACGTGGATTGCTGAGAGTGACAATGGGGCTATTTCTGATTCCACATTTTGTTCATGAGACATCTGTCTTTGTTTGACTGTTAAGATAGTTTAGTATAGAGTATGTGGTTTATAAACAACAGTTTTTTTTCCCCATAGTTCTGGAGACTGAGCAATCAAAGATCAACCTGCCAACAAATTTAATGAGTGTTTTTGTTGTTGTTAGGTGTTGTTGTGTCATGTATGACTCATAGTGACCCTCACAGGGTTTTCAATGGCTAATTGTTTGGGGGTTGCCTTGGGAGTGGATTGCCACATCCTTCTCCCATTTTTGTAGTGCTGAGAATCAAACCCTGGACCTTAGAGACTGCAGAGCATCACTCTACCAATTGTGACTTGTTAGGGCTTATTTCCTGGGTCATAGATGACATCTTCTCACTGTATTCCCACCTGGTGGAAAAAGGCAAAACAAGCTTCATGAGGCCTCTTTGATTGGACACTAGCCTCATTTAGAAGAGATATCCTGTCATGACCTAAGTACTTCTCAAATATTCCACCCCTAATACTATTAAACATATGAATTTGGCTTGGAGTAGGGAAGAGGAGAAGACAAAAGTACTTGAACCATAGCATTCTGCTCCTAGCCTCCCAAAATTCATAAGCATCTTACAAGCAAAATACACTCACTGCATTCCAGTTACCCAAAAGTTCGGTATGATCTATATCCTCTAAACCCAAAATCTCATCTAGACATTATCTAAATCAGATATTAGTGGGACCCAAAGTACAATTGATCTTGAAGAAAATGCACTCCAGCAGTGAACCTGTAAAGTCAAACAAGTTATATGTTTCCTAAATGTGACAGTGGAACAGACCTAGAGTAGACATTTCAATTCCAAAGGTGACTGATAGGAAAGAAAAAAAGAATAACAAGCCCCAAGACTGTCTAAAACCCAACAGAGAACATAATATGAAATTTCCAGTCTGGAAAATCATCTTCTTTGACTCAATTTTCTTTCTGTCAGACATACTGGGGCAGGCTTGGTACCCAAGGCTTAGAAGGCCCCTCTGCTATGAGTCCATCCCATTTTGCTAACCTCACAGGCTGACGGTTCTTGCCTGTGGCTCTTCAGTGTGGAATCACATAATAGTTGTCCCCTGGCATTTAGGACTATTGAATAAAAACTCATAACTGTTGGAGTGGCTGAGGAGCACTTTACCGTGAGCACTGAGAAACTAAGAGTGCCTACAGCTACCCATTGACATTATCTGTCACACAGGCCCTGCCTCCTGGGCCTATGATTGAAGGAGCAGTCCTGAGAATCTTTGAAATGCCTTCAGTGTCACTCTTTCATTGTCTTAGAAAATAGATTCCTGGCTTCTATTTGGATGGATAGGTAATCTCCTTATCAGATGGTCATTTTGTCCTGACATTGGTGTCTTCTTCGAAATACACTTCTTCATGCCTTTCAATATGATAGGCTAACAATTTTCCAAATTTTAAGTTCCACTTCTTTATTAAAAAATCAATTTTAAACCATTTTTCTCTTTTGATATGGTATTATAAATATTCACAAGAAGCCAAGTTTCACCTTCAGCATTTTGTTTAGAAATTTCTTCAGCCAAATATTGCATTTCATAACTCACAAGTTCTACCTTCCACAAAACACTAAAACAGAATTCAGCTAACTTCTTTCTTTTTCACTTTATAGTAAGGATTGCCTTTCTTCCCAGTTTCCAATACAATATTTCTCATTTCCATCTAATACTTCATCAGAAAGTGTTTTATTGTATGTACTTTTTACTAATATTCTATTTGTGACCCCTCAGATATTCTGTAGGAAGGCGGCTTTTTCTCCATGGTTTTCCTGCTCTCCTCTGAGCCCTTAGCAAATCACTGATAATATTTCATTCACATCAGTGTAGACTTTTTCTGGTGTGCACCTCTAAATTCTTCCAGCCTCTACTCATTAACCATGTCTATAAGTGTTTGTATATTTTAAATTATTTATTTTAGCAATAACCCCACTTCTTGTTATCAAAATTTTTCCCCATTAGGGCAGCTAGAACAAAATATCGTAGACTAGCCATATTACAAACAATAAAAACCAATTTCTCATAATTCTAGAGGCTGAGGTATCCAAGTTCAGGGTGTTGGCAGATAGAGCATCTGGTGAGAGAATGTTTTGTGGTTCCCACATGGAGCCTTCTCACTGCATCTTCACATAGTGAAAGGGGGAAGACAACCTTCTGTAGCCTATTATGAAAAGACTTTTCTACCTATGAGGGCTCTGTGCTCAAGATCTAATCAACACCTCAAAAACCTATACCCACTACCATTATATTGGTGATTAAATTTCAGTGTATGAATTTGGGGTGAACACAAACATTCAGACCATAGCAACACCCTCCCTACTGTAGACAATATTCCATATATGCATTTTGGATTTAGAGTACATACTATACCCTGGAAGATGGTACCTATCTTTTCAATATATCACTTTTGAGCTTGTGCCTCAGCTGTGCTTTCAAATTCTCTTCCCTATTCTTATCAAACAAATGCTTTTGGAAGTGTACAATTATAAAAACAAATGGACACTAATCACATACCCACTGCCAAATCTCCTTTGGTGTAAAGTACATGTCTCTTTTTGATGCAAAGTTATTTTATGTAGAATCTGATTTTGCTGGCTCATATATTCTTGTTGTTGTTGTTAGGTGCTATCGAGTCGGTATCCGACTCATAGTGACCCTATGTACAATAGGGGAAACACTATTGTCAGTGCTTCTCTGCTATTCATAGGGTTTTCAATGGTGGATTGATTTTTGGGAGTGGGTTGCCAGGTCCGTTTCCCAATCATATACTCAACAGCCTCTAAAATATTAGTTTTATGGGCAGGAAAAGTAAATATGTTCATTTGCAGATATGTACTGATTCTAGTTAAAATAAATGTCTGACCCCTGTGCTAGTCAACTTTTATAACTATAACAAAGTACTTGAGATAATCAACTTATGAAGTTTAACTTTTTATTTTGGCTCACTCTTTATGAGGCTCCAGTCTATGATCAGGTGGATTCATTACTTTTGGTCTCTAATGGGGTGTCAGCAACACATCACAGCAGGAATGTACAGTGTAGCAACAAAAACAGTGGCTTGTTAGGGAAGTAAAAAGAGAGGGGGAAGAAGAGAGGCTGAGTCCTACTGTTCTCTTCAAGGGCATGCCCCTAGTGACCAGAGTTGTTGTTGTTAGGTGCCGTCGAGTCCGTATCTGACTCATAGTGACCCTCAGAGGGTTTTCAATGGCTGACTGTTTCGGGATGGCCTTGGGAGTGGGTTGCTAGGCCCTTCTCCCATTTTTGCGGTGCTGGGAATCGAATTTGGGACCTCAGAGACTGCAGCGCAGTGCTCTACCCACTGAGCTAAATCCCAGCCCTAGTGACCAGAAGACCTCCCTTTATATTCCACCCTTTAAAGTTTCCACTATCTCCAAACAGCACCAGACTAGGATTAAGCTTTTAATACATGGACATTTGGGGACATTCCAGATCTAACTATGCCATCTTTCTGGGTCTTGATTTCCTATCAGTTAGTTGGTTGGTCTTCTTGAGTATAGTACTGTATTAAGGATTTAGGATTAGTTTCTGGTACTGACAAAAGGGGTGTAAGGCAGCAACAGTATCTAGATCAGACTTAAATATGAGTCTATGATGTTGGACCCGTATATAGCTTCCATAGTGCCACAATGAAGTGATTGTCTCAACACTCAGTGTTTTCACCTTCTTTATGAAGGGTACACATTTTAGGTATCACAATGAGATAGAATTTTGTGCCCATTTCCAAGGTTACACTATAAAAAAGATGATGCACTGGATGATTAGGAGTTTATACCACAAAGTCTCTTCTACTTTAGTAATGCAGATTTTATATGAAAACAAATTGTATTTGAGATGACCCATATGTACCAGAGGTTGGGTGCTCTGGTATATATGGGGAATATTAGGTGAGGCTGAGGGCCAAAATTACTAATGAGATTGCTTCTCATTTTTGCTCATTTCATCTGATTCATTCTGATTCCATTGGAATCAGAAAGTCTGTGTTTGAGTTGGGTTTTACTCTGTGCTTAGGAATCAATCAGGAAGAGCTTAATATATAGTGTTATTTGTCACCTAATTCCCATCTTATCAGAAAGAATCACTATATACTGGGGAATAAAAAGTTATGGGGAATTTAGCTTCTTCTTATTCTTTTGGCTTTTAAGCGTAATGTCAACTGATCTTTCCTTCCAAATAAGTAGCATTAGCTAGTAGAAAGAATAGTCCCTAGGCTTGTCAACTGGGAAAAATTATCACTAAATGTAGCTATTACAAATACTGTAAATTCAATGGAAATCTGCTTCCATTAGGAAGAATATTGAATGTCCCTGTTAGATCTCTATGTGTGCATCTTCAGAAAACTAAGAGCTGAAAGTTTCATTTGTATAAATGAGGAAGGATATTAACTGTAAATCTGAAATTATGTAACACCTTGCTGCTAAATTCATATTGTGAGTATCATAGAGATTAAGAGACTAAACATGCTCAGAAAGTAGGCAGAAGAGACCTATTTGCATAAGTACTGTTTGAATAGAAGTAGAATTTTTCTTTAGTGGAGTCAGAAGTAATTGATTCAGTCTCAACTCAGAGCTGTGGGGAATCCGTTTTGATTTCTGTGTGACCAAGCCAGTAGTGGTTCTTCTAAGGCTGGGCTTCAGGTATGAGACACTGTAATAAATCTGGACCTCCTTTAAAACCTTATTATCTCCCCCACTGGTTTAATTTATGTATTTAATTTTAGCTTCCAGAGTGCAATATGGCTAATTACTGGAGAACTGTAGCAACTTACAAGAGAATTTTTGCTTTTATAATTTGTGCCATATCAAGTATAATAATGTACATTTAATTTCCTCAAAAAAGATAATTATGCTAATAGAATTATTTGAATAAAATCTGTACTTTGTGCTGGACTATATTCTCTACCTACTAATTTATATTAATACAAGACAGTAAGGAATTTTAAATAAGCCCCTTCAACCCTGAGCTAGCAAGTCTGGGAATATCATGTAGAGACTACCTCTTCCCTTAACATACTGGGGAGAAAGGAATGTCTTATGTTAATGAAAGGCCAGGATTCCTATTAGACAAAAAATCATGGCAAATATTGTCTAGCACTAATGTATAAAACAGACAGTTTGGAAGTATAAATTTTGATGAAGGAAAGAAACCAATTTGGGGAAGCATGAGGCCAAATCCAGCTTTTTTTTAAAGAATAATTTTGTATTGGTTATAAAAAACAAATAAGAATGTTGATATGGACATTTTATGGGAAATGGTTTTATCTCCATTTCGTTGTACAAGGAAGATTTGTTTTTAAAGTCAAATTCAGATTCCTTGGAGATTACACATAGCCATATTGCAGTATGAGGTTGAGAGAGGTGGGGATTAGCATTAAGAACCAAGTGCCCAGGGTTTGCTGCTGCCATTTTTGTTCTCTTATAATACGTGATAATCTCTTTAAATTCCATTGTTTAAATTTTTTATAGCAAAACTACCCACTTGGGGAAATGCAGACTGCAGAGTCACTATTAGTTATAGTGTATTCAATTAGTGCACTTGACTGGAGGAATAGTACTAATCATTAATCTTCGAAGCACACATCTTCCCTATGAGTTATATGAAATGGATTTTATTGGTCTGTTATGAAGCTAATTTGGTTTATGTTGTATCCCCATGTCTATTTTTCTACTTGCATGAATGTCACAGAATAGAAGGTGAGTGAATTTTATCATAATTTTCATTCTTATTCTAACTAAAGTTCAATGATTTGGCAAATGTGCATAGTATGTGTCCATTATGGGTTTACTATGTGCTAGGTGTTTTGTAATGTTCCATTTTATACCAGTGTGGAAGAACCAGATTGAGTCTCTGCCTTCATTGAATAAATATATATGTGTTATTACAAATTTAAGTGACTTGCCATTGAAAATGGGTCTGAGGTTTAGCTTAGTTTGTAGAGTACTGCCCTGCACTGTCTGAGGACCCAGTTTCAATCTCCAGCACCATAAAGATGGGACAAGGATGTGGCAATCCACTCTCAAAGCAATCCTGGGACAATCACCCAATGAAAACCCTACAGGAGTCACTACGAGTTGTACTTTAATCAAAGGCAAGTAACAATGGCATTTAAAGTATCTGTTATTTTCACTGTCCAAAATATAGTAAGTTCTTAGGGCAACATCCTGCTCATAGTGGTGTACCTGAGGATCATGATCAAAAGCAGAGATGTCAGGTATAGAATTAAAAAAAATTATAAGACATGTATTAGTTTTATGTCCTTGGCAAGTCACTCCTGTCTATCCTCTAAGACTTAGTTTCATCATCTTATGATAGAGACAATTATAATACATTCCCTATAAGGTTGTTGTGGCTATGAACTAATTAATATATGTAAAGGGAATAGTAAACAAGCACCTGATTATTTAATAGTTGTTACTGTTGTTGTTAGGTGCTGCCAATTTTGGTCCAACTCATAGTGACCCTATGTACAACAGACAAAACACTCCCCAACATGGTGCCATGCCCAGCACTATTGTCTGTACTTCTCTGATCTTCACAGGGTTTTCAATGTCTGGTTATTTTGGGAGTGGCCTGCCAGGTCCTTCTCCCAAGCCTACAGCATCCGATATTCCCAGGAGATCTCCTATCCAAGGACTAACCAGCCCAACTCTGCTTCCTTCCAAGATCATATGGGATTGGATGCCAGTGTGGAATGGCTGTAAGAATTTAATAGTTAGGAGCTATTAAAAATATAACAGTTTGTGAATTACCTTAGTAACTTTTCAAGTATATGTAATATACAGATGTATCATTACAAATCATCTACTTCAAGTCAATAAAAATTAAAAAAGAACTTTATTAATAAGTTTACAGGAAAACTCAATTCATTGAAAGATTTTCAAAAATATTTTACCTTCATGATTCACTTAATCTGGGATTTAGGAAATACACTCTGGTTCTTCCAATATAGAGAAGATGGCTGATGGTAATGAAAGTCTTAATTTTCCATAAGTAGAAATAAATTGTGGAATCAGAATGGTGGTCAAAAACCTCATTTCAAAAATAAGAAAACAGGCAAAGAGATGGAAATGAGGTATACTAAGATAGTTTGTGAAGACTTAGATTGTTTTTTCTTGAGTACTTGAACCTAGGGCCTTGTACATGATGCTAGACAAATGTTCCAGTACTAAGCTGCATCCCAATTCCCTTTAAAAATTTTTTTGAGACAGGGTCTCATTAAATTGCACAAGCTACCTCAGGCCTTGAATATGCCATCCTCTTGCCTCAGCCTCTCAGGCAACTGGAACTACAGGCATGTACCAGGGTGCTGGGCAAGATTTAGTTTTTATAGAGTACTTGTATGTTTACAGGCAAATTAAGAGGAAGGTATGGCAACTTGCCTGGCCTTACATATGATCAACCTCCTCCACCAGGTTGGTATATTAGTTATTATAGATGAACCTGCATTGACACACAGTAGTTATCAAAAATTTATAATGTACATTAGGCTTTGTCTTGATTTCATGTGTTCTATGGATTGCAGGCTTTTTTTCCCCCAATTATCTTTCCATAGTTTAAAATTTGAAAGAAAAACATAGAATTTTCTGCAATAAACTTTAGATAATTAATTTCATGCAATTTATTTTAAATACACCAATGATAAATACAATAAGGCTTGAGGTAAATATGTGCAAATACACTCTGTTCTGGTAGCATTCTCATATTACCTGCTGATGCTGTTAAGATGTTTAAAATTGGCCTTTTTCATAGGAAATCTCTCTTCCTCTCTTTGGTATTTTCATTTCCTTTTTTAACACAAGAATTTGTATAAAAATTGGTGGTAGCACTAATCCAAAATTTGAGACATTTCAAAAAATTAAGACTCATGGGATCCATTCTTAAAATGTATAGTTAAAATCATTGTTCTGTAAAGCAAGTATTGGTGCCTTTTGAGTCAACAATGTAGGTCCTTTATCCTGTAAGCTCAGTAATGGTTATCATGAGTTTTGGTCTATGTGCCTAAGAACTGCTTGCCTATAATTTACATTATAAAATTAATGCTAAGTTCATACTAAGTAAAACTGCTCCTGTTCTTCTGGGCCTTTGGGCTACAATGAAAGCTGTTATATCCTAGCTTATAGGACATTCTCCTCAGTTTGGTATATTCTTTGTCTAATAAACTCGCAAAAGATGTTACCTATTCTTTGTTAAATTATGGATGTTTCACTAATTATTGCTCCAAATTAGCCTGTCTGAGGTTACTCTGTCCTTGGAAAGCTAATTGTTCCTTTCTTTATGTTCTAAGACTCTTCACAACATTATTGTAGCACAGGATGCATTGTCTTATATTAATCTACTTACATTATCCATGGTCCCCACTAGACTTGGAATCACCTGCAAGCAGAGACCTCATATTCTTCATAGTTTTTAAACCAATATCTAACATAGATTTGTTTCTCGATAGTATAATGTGGTAATGTATATTTCCTGATGTTTATTAAATTGGATCTTTCCCATGGCTGTCTATAATAAAGCATTTTTTGAAAACATGATATTACCCATTATGATATTGAGTTCCCACTGTTTGCAATGTTTGTGCACTAATTATGACAATAAAGCCCACATCTATACCCTTGTTTTATATATGAGGAAATTTTTGCTTAACAACATTTAGAAGGCTGGTCAATTTTATAAAGGTCCTAAAGAATTAAGGATATGAAATCAGAACTTTTACCCTTCAAAGACCTAATTCTATAAGTCTGGTGGCCAGACATCAAGCTTCCGGTTAGGGTTAGGGAGAGAGTGCTAGTCAAAGCAGATCTCAGGACTTTCCAAAAGGACAAGGAACAGCTTAAGCACAAAGACGCAACGTTTTGTGTACAACACAATGGGAGAAAAGCAATTTCTATTTCAGATCTTTAGTGACTATCATAGTAAGTTTGTAATGCTATAAAAAAGATACTTGAGATCAAGTAGTTATGCTTATGAAAAAGGAATAAAATAGTTTCAGTTTTATTTAAAATGAATAAATATTAGGATCTATCTGCAGCAACAGCACACATTGGATTTAATTGTTTGTCTAAGGCCAATTTCCCTGTCTAAAGTAAATAAAAAAGGATATGAAGACTTTTTCACATAACCAAACTTCATCAACATGTTTTAAGTCTCAGTTTGAAAAAACAGGTAACATATACTTTCAATTCATCAATTTCTAGTTAAAATATTTTATTTATAAAATTTAAGAGAAATAGCCAGTAAATGTGTTAGTGAGTGATGTTCACCAAACTTTTTTGTATGGTGGGGTTAGAGTATCTTGTTTTTGTTATTATTGTTGTTTTGTTTTTACCCAGGAAAGTACAGAATGGCTAAACATTTTTGAAGCAGTGTAGATAATGAGCAAGTTTAATCAGATAGTGAAGTCCAGTCATAATATTAAATTGAAGGACCTGACTAATATGTATCCACAGGAGTATGACAAATAAAATACTGTACATGCTTACTGAATCTTTGGAATCAGATTTCACTAAGCACAACCCATTTTGTAGAATCCTTTGGATATGTGTTTAATACCATGCAAGTTCTCATATTATCCATATGCATTAGAAGCTGAACTTGTATTGTGACTTAGTGATCTTCAAAAAGCACCAAAAGAGTTATTGCATTTGATCAATAAAACAAAATGTTTGCCGTTCTTTTCAAAAAGTTGTGGAATCTTTTTTATTTAAAAGAAGATATAGTCAACCACTCCTATAACTGTGAAAGCAACTTAGTCCTTGGGTATGATGCTGTCTTCTCTGACCTTTCATACAGTATCTGTGATCTATTCATGAATTCCGTTAGGAGTTAATACTGTTACCCAATTCTTCAAAGTATTTTTTAAAAAACCCTTTTTAGACCCTCAAATATAAGTTCAAAGTACCTTTACATTAGCTCTAGGGCACTGATCTTTTTCCTATTATATTCAGAGATTGTGAATAACTCCCTTACCTCACATATATTTTTAGGTTGAAGTTATAGACTATGATCAAGTGTCTAGTAGTCATCCTTTTTTTGTGGACTCCTACAGAGATCTGCTGCCCTCTCAGTGTTTCTCTACATTTTATCATTCAACCTTTTTGGCAATTTTACTACCTTTTCCCCTCCAGGTTTTTCTGTCCCTTTCATTAACCTGCAGGAATTTGCTCTCTTCCACAATATCCCCTTTTATTCTCATGCTAGGACTAGGTGGCCCTTGTTATTCATCTTTCATGAAGCTCCTTTATCATCTAGTCCTTGTATTATGACTCTACTAACTGCATGTTTTTCTTTCCCTGTAATACTAGTGATACTCAGTTGATGGCTTAAGTGCCCCAAATCACATTCCAAAGCTGTTCAGATTTGTGTCTTTTTGCAGGTTGAAATTTCACTGGTCTCCAAAAGGAAATATAGGTGATTTTATAATTCTGAACTTGTCCCTAAGGTCTTATCAGGACTCCTTTCAAGGGCCAGAATGCTTCACTAAAAGTTAGTTGAAGAGAAGAATACTTTGAAGAATGAGAAATTCTTTTGTCTCAGAACTTTATTTTACATTTTATCATGCATTCTAAATTTTAACAAAATTGTGGAATAGCTTATGAGTATGCAGTATGTGTAAAGGGCTAATTGCAACAAGAATTACAAATATTAGTAAGAAAGCTGTGTCTTTCATTTATTTTTGAATTGTATTTCCAGGAATAGAGACTTATTTGGGCTGATAGATTTATATCTCTTCTTATTGTGAACTATGTAGCCAGTGCCACTGTTGCTTGAGAAATGGTATATCTAATAGATAATAGTCCAACACACAGAACTATGCCTTACCAAATCCTGACATCACCACTCACTAGACAGTAGCAAGTCATCTGACCTCTATTTGGTTTCTGCTCTGTGAAACGGAATCTAATAACAATCAGTAAATTGCAATGTTGAAAGGATTTAATAAGATCACCTATGTAAAATACCTAGTGCTTCCCTATAGGAAACATCCAATAACTCTCGCTGTGCTTATTTGTGCTTGAAAGGGACACTGATATTCTGGCTTCCCAGAATTCATAAATTCTTCTAATATGGAAAAGATATTAAAATAAATTAGTATTTATTTGATCAAGTACATAAATACTTGGAATTGCTTTTTAAAAGGTTTAGAATGTTTTTCACTTTGAAAAAAGGCAATTTTAACCACTCCTACAACCATGATGCCTGCAGCTGTACCACTGTGGCTTCCTATCCCATCAGATCTTGGAAGCTAAATAGGGTCACCCCTGGTTAGTACTTGGATGGGAGACCGCCTGGCAACACCAGGTGCTGTAGGCTTGGGAGAAGGACAAGGCGACCCACTCTCAAAAAATAATCAGCCATTGAATACCCTATGAATAGTAGAGAAGCAGTAACAATACTGTTTTGCCTGTTGTACATAGGGCTGCTGTGAGTTGGACACTGACCCAGGGGCACCGAACAACAACAACCACACCAGCATAGCAGCTCAGTCCTTGTATCTCAGTTTGTATAGAGGCCATATATTCTGCACCAGAATGGAGAGAGAGGGGAGAGATAATTGTTCTATCTTTGGAAGTTACCACATTGTTTCTGGGATTGACAGAAAAACACAGGCTAGGTTAAAGTTATTATGGTAAGTACAGTGGAGAATTGGGCAGCAGAATGCAATACTGAAACTTCATGGAGGTGTCTTTGGGGATTCCGCCTTTGTAGACAGATGGTTTTTTGGCTTTCTTGAACTCTCTCCTGCTTTCTCACTTCCTGAGCTTGAAAAGAAAGCACAGTTTACTTGGAGACACATGAATAAGGACTTAAAAATTATTGTTAATTTATTGAACATTTATTATTTACCAGCAATTGTTCCAAGTGAGTAGAAAATAGTGCTACATAAAATAGAAAAAGTCCATAGAAATGCATTGAATGTATGTTAATGTCTACTGGAAGAATGAAACGGGTTCTTTGGAAGTGATTGTGTGAACCTCAATACAAGTGTGTAGTTGAACAATGTGATGTATGAATATACTGTGTATATGTTGTTATTGTTGTTAAGTGTTCTCAAGTTGGTGTCCAAATCATGTGACCTAATTCAACAGGTGAAACAGTATTGTCAGTGCTTCTCTGCTATTCATAGGGTTTTCAATGGCATATTGTTTTCTTGGGAGTGGGCCGCCAGGTCCATCTCCCAAGCATATAGCACCTGGTGTTCCCATGTGGTCTCTTATCCAAGAACTAAACAGCTCTGACCCTGCTTCTCTTCTGAGATCTGATGGGAGTGTACACCACTGTGCTATGGCTGCAGGCACATGTATGCATATATATAAGCTAATGAAAATATAGTAGAATCGGGTCCTAGGACAAGAGCATGTAGCATGATATTTTAATTATCTCCTACAACAGTTTGGACTATGCATGATTTTCAACCTAATTGGATCTTAAAGTAGAAAAATAGGAAGCTTGGCTAACACATAACAAAAAGTAGAGTATATCTTTTAAATAAAGCAAGTAGCTTTTGAATATTTAATGTAATGATTAAAAATATTCATTCAGAGATTCTTTAAGTCCTTTAGCCTTAATCACCAAGCTCCTAGAAGAGTCCTTTATTGTCTCAAGGCCATCGCCTTTCCAAAGTGGCCCATATATAATGACTTCTAGAGTCAAGATAATTCCACCATTCTAGCTGAAGATGAGACAACTGTGATAGGGCATTATAATACCATAGCTTCTGATGTGCTTGGTTGAGACTCCTGGTTTGTCTGCATTATAGCTTGACTTCTTTCTCAGCCTGATCTTACTCCTGCTCCACTCCTCCACAAGAGTTGGTCCTGAGCATATGTTCTAAAACATCTTAAACACTAATTTCAGTGTGATTTTTGTTTGCCAGAAAATATAACCTGTAGCACAGTGGGGCAGTTATAGAATAGTCTATTGTCTTCCTTCCTTTGTATTCCAAGTCATTTTAACTTTCAGTGCTTTTAGAAGAGGTGCTTTAATGCTAACCTGACAAACAGCAGTTATACATTCTTTCTGGTCAATTTACTGTAACTGGATTTTGATTTCCTGTACTGTGCAATGTCTATAGCCATACCACCCTGGCATCTGTTCTTGTCTGATTGCTGAAGCTAAGCAGGGTCCTGGGATGGTAGACCCCTTGGGAATATCTGATGCTGTAGGCTTGGGTACAGGACTTGGTAGCCCCCTCCCAAAACAATCAGCCATTGAAAACCCTATGAATAACAGAAAAGCAATGACAATAGTGCCCAGCATGGCACAGTGTCAGAGTGTGTCATTCTGTTTTACACAGGGTCTGTATGAGTGGGAACTGACTTGACGGCACAATCTTGTTGTTGTTAGGTACTAGTGAGTCGTGTCCAACTCAAGTGACCCTCATAGGCTTTTCAATGGCTGACTGTTTTGGGATTGCCTCAGGAGTGGATTGCCACATCCTTCTCCCATTTTTGTGTTGCTGGGAATCAAACCCGGGACCTCAGAGGCTGCAGAGCAGCACTCTACCAACTAAGCTAAATCCCAGCTCCCAATAACAACAAAATAGAGTGCAATAAAAGTGAGCATTATTCTATTTATAGTTGAATGTGAATAGTCTTCACTATGCAATAGATATTTAAAATACCCTTAATGGTCGCATTTTTTGAAAACTTACCCTTATCTGATTTTGGTGTGATTTTGGTGTGATAGATGGACTTTTAGACAGTGGATCCAAAAGGTTGTTATTGCTTTGTCCATGCA
Source organism: Pedetes capensis (assembly GCA_007922755.1). Taxonomy (NCBI): domain Eukaryota; kingdom Metazoa; phylum Chordata; class Mammalia; order Rodentia; family Pedetidae; genus Pedetes; species Pedetes capensis. Next base: position 20,471 of record VMDO01019456.1, on the reverse strand, counting down.
GATAGCTAGTGCATGACATAGGCCAATTGATTGACTTTCTCTTGGTTCTTTATCTCCAAAAATAGCATGCTTTATACCTGATTCTTTCAAAAAAAAAAAAAAAAAAAAAAAAGGAAAACCCTCTACTAGATGGATTGACACAATCTCTGCAACAATGGATTTAAACATAGATAAGATTGTGTGCCTGGCACAGAATCAGGAAGTGTTTTGTTCTGCTATACATGGGGTTGCTATGAGTCAGACCTAACTCTACAGCACCTAACAACAACAACAACAACATACCCAATTCTTTAGGTCCATTCCAATTCCCTGAATATTTATTCTTTATTTCTGGTTGGTCTTTAGTGTTTTAGTCTTAAGGCCTCTCCCAACTCCCTCCAATTCTATGAAGTAATTAAGGAACTGTGAACAATTATTTAAAATTGCAAGTAAAGTCTTAAAGGAACCCTGTAGTGAATCATTTGTAGTGTGAGTAATCACCTTCTAATTTGTGTTTCATAAATTCAGATTTATTTATTGGAATGTATTACTTTGGTAGGAAAAATTGACTTTTTACAGTGAGGTAAAATTAGTTTCTAAAAGCTATCACAGTTTATTTTTTTAATTTTTTGTTCTATTGGGTGTAGGGTCGTCAACCTAAGGCCTGTGTGTACTTTACAAGCACTCTGTTGCTGATCTGCACCCTTTGGCCCCTATCCTATTTCTTATCTTGAGACAGTCTCACTGAGTTATGGAGGCTGCTTCTGGCCTCAAATTTGTGATCCTCCTGCCTCCACCTCCTAAATTGCTGAGACTACAGATGTGCACCACCAAGCCCGGCTAGACTGTCACTTTTTGAAATGTAATTTCAATGACAAAATATGGCATGTTATTGCCACACTTTAAACATTTTAACATTTCTCCCCAATAAAAATTGTCTTTTTTAAATAAGCTTTCCAGCTTTGTGTGTAAGACCAATATTTCTTAGTAGAATAGATTCTTTGGGTTTTTTGAGTTGTATTCACAGACAGTTGACTATGCAGTCCCTTAAAATAGCTTTAGCTTAGGCACCTTTAATACCCTCTGAGAACACAGAGGTACACAGAGGTACACCAAAGTCTTACTTTTACTGCTTTGGCAATAAGGTACACTATGTTTCATTTCACCAAATGAAACTATATAAAATGAATTATTTTTCCAAGTTATGTTGGAGGAAATATTTATTCTATCCACTAATATGGGTCCAAGCTAAATACCAAAAGTGATGATGCATCATGAAACATGAAGTTCTAACCAAACAAAGAATGAGCAGATAATGCAGAAGAAATGTCTCTGAAGGAAATATAGGCCTATATATAAGTTCAAAATTAAAAATTACATTTTCCAGGATGTCTCTTAATCACAGTTGTGGAGAGAATGTAAAAGTTTATTTCGTGTGTTAATTCCTAGGTCATCTTTCTAGATAGCATGAAAAGATAAATCGTAATAGTCTATACACTTATGCAGCTCATCTTTTTAAAGTATGTAGACTGCCCTCAATCAAAATTAATTGCTCTTTTTCTTCTCTCTCAGGGTACTTTGTTTTCATGTTTATTGCATCCAATTACTTCATGTTCTATTACATGTAGTTGTATATTCTCTTCTCTTGTGAGATGATAAACTTTGCAGGGTAGCAGTTTACATATCTTAAAAATCCATTAAAATCTGATTGTACAAAAAAAAAATTGAAAAATTGGTAAAATCTACTCAGAAAAATACCTATATTGTGTGCGTTAATTTTTTCCAAAATTTAATATTTTATCAGCCAGCAGCCAGAAAAAAACACAGCAAAAAATTTTGGTAATGAAATATTTATAGTAATGACACCAGTTCTGGGCCAGGAAGGAGGTAGATTATTATAAATGTTAGAGCCCAAACTATGTATGATGATATTAGAGAAGAAGATATATAAATATATTATGATAATTTTTATAAATACATTGAAGATGATTTCATTTTTAATTTAGAAGTTTTAAAACAAGATCTCTAAGCTAGGCAGAGTGGCGCATGCCTGTAATCCCAGTGACTTGGGAGGCAGAGACAGGCAGATCCCAAGTTCAAGACCAGAGGCAGTCTGTGTAATTTAGCGAGACCCTATCTCAAGAAGGTAAAAAAAATAAGCTAGGAGTACAACTCAGTGGTACAGCACTTGCAAAGCATGCAAGTGCGAGGCCCGGGGTTCAACCCCCAGTACTGCAAAAATAAAAACAAAAGAAAAAGAAAAAGAAAAGGAAAAAAATCTCTAAAATTTAAAAAAGTTAAAATCACTACAGGATTCTTTGGAGTTTGGTATATTCATATATTGAATTCTCCTGGAAGTATAAATGAGAATAAACAAGAGGAAAGTGGTTAATCAAACAAAGTGAAATTGGGAGGACAAAATTAGGAAGTATCTCTTCTAATGTTTTCAATAGCTTCTATTGTGGCTTCTTTTTCCATCCTTTGGCAAATTCATTGCAGTTCTCAGTCTTTTTGAGCAGTTGTAGCATTTAATCCATCTCATGTAAGAGTAATAAAAATTCTAATACTATAAAAGTCAAACATTTTACTTCTCTTACCAGTTCAAGATGGCATTCCTTCACTCCCTTATTCAGGATGGTAAAAGGGGAATTATCTGTTTTATTTTTGTCCATTTGTTAGCTTCTGACACCTCCAGGATTGGGCAGGGGAACGAAGAGTAGAGGAAAAAATAATCCTAATGTTATTGGAATCTTGGTGCAAGCATCCCTCATATGGTAAGTGCCCACAAGTTATGTCTTCTGAGTTTTTTTTTTTTTCAGCTTGTCTGAGAGCCTCTCCATTGAGGACTTCAATAGTACATATTTTGCATGAGTGATAGACTTTTTACTGAATTCCTATAAAACTCCCCAAGTAGCTGGTTGCCATGGTGCCTACCTGTAATCTTAGCTACTCAGGAGGCTGAGGCAGGAGGATGGCAAGTTTGAGGCTGGAGGCAGCCTGCACAACTTAGTGGGCCTCTGCCTCAAAATGAAACATTAAAAAAAGCTGGGGGTGTGGCTTAGAGGTTGAACATTGGCTTAACGTTTGTGAGGTCCTAGGTTCAAAGATTCAGTAATGAAAAAACAAACAAACAAACAAAAAACAAAATCAACTCCTTAGCACTTGCTTGCACTCCGATTATGAGTCCTAAAGAAACTTTTCCTTTCGGGCCCATTTTCCCTTAGCAGTTGGCCACCTTAAGAGGGATTATTACAAGATTGTTTATGGCTGGCTAGGCTAATGTTTGCAGTTTCTAATTCTGTCATAAGGAAACTATATTTTCTTACTATAAAATGGAATATGCCCTGTATGACTTCAAACTTGTAAGAGATGTATACAGATGTTTGCATAAACCAGTAAAGCAGTCACATAAATATATTACAAATCTTTGGCTCAGAGCAGGGAGATCACAGTATTTTCTTGTCTTCTATGAAGTTTTCCATATTTTCCAAATTTCCACAATGAGTATATCTATTGTTTGGTAAGAAGGACAAAAATGAATGGTATCTTTTAAAGCCATATCATTAAAAAAATTGTTAAGAAAAAAAAAGACTTCTTTAAAAATTGAGTATTAGAAGTGTTTGATAGGGCAGCCATAGCACCAGAAAGGAAAGAACAGGTGATGCCAATACTCATTTTAAAGATAATTTCTTAGGTGGCTGAAGAAGGTTGAATAATGTCTCCCCCAAATTTATGTCCACCTGGAGACTAAGAATTGAAACTATTTGGAATAAGAATTTTTGTAGATGTAATTACTGTAAGGATCTTAAGATCACACTAGAGTCAAATGTGTCCTAAATTTAGTATTATTATCCTTGTGAAAGGAAGGAAAGACTCAGGGCTCATGAAGTCACAGAGGAAAAGTCTTGTGAAGATAGAAGCAGAGACAAGAGTTATAAAACAAAGTTGAGGAATACTGTTAATTGCCAAGAGCTAGGCGAGAAGCCAGGAATGGATTCTTCCTCAGTGCTTGCCTAGGGAGCCAACATTGTTGACATCTTGATTTTGGACTGTGTCCTCCAGAACTTTCAGAGGATAAATCTCAGCTGGTTTTGTTTGTGCAGGGTTGGGAATCAAACCCAGGACTTCATACATGCTAGCAACATGCCAATCCCATCTCAGTGGTGTTAAGTCTCCAAGTTTGTACTAGTTTGTTGCAGCAGCCTTAGGAAGTTAATTGGTAAGAGCCGAGAGCATCTCCATTGCGTGATTAGTTTCTACTTTGGGTATACTTCTCTGTGTTTAAGATTTATTTGAGCATATGAACACTAACTCTACAAAATATGATGATAGAATAATTATGACTAAACAAGAGGAATTTAAAGAAAAAAGTTTACTTTATTATCTTTTTGCTGGATGTGTAGAGATGAACGATGAACAAGGGATGAATCTACTAATTGATTGGTATTTCAAGGAAGCTCTATGTCTCTCTTGCTGTGCCCTCACATCCTGCATTACAGATATCATGTGTGGTCTAGGAGGGCTTTCTTCTTGGTTTTCATCTCATGGAAATTATGTATTTTTCTTCTTTTCTTAAATCAAAAATGGGATTTCAATAGAATTTATATTTTCTCAAATGTTCCTGATGAATGGGAACTGGATCTATAAAAAATATTTAATCAAGGGGCTGCCTTTTAAAAAAAAGTACCAGTAACCACAACTATTCCAATTGAGAAACAGGGTGGTAGCAGATACATGTATCTTTAGAGCATTTCAATGTATTGCATGGAGTAACAAAGCCACATATGATTTTGTGTGTAGCCTGGTATTAGTTTTCTAAATCTAGGCCCTGGGAAATGATTCAAAATTATTCTTAGGAATGCAACCATAACAAGATGCCCATAACAAGGGAACAATCAAGGAGCCCAAGGCTTGTTGCATGGTATAACTAGAGTTACACAGTTTGAAATAAGGTTCTTGGTGACAGAGGTAGGAAGAAATGTGATGACATTTAGGACGTAGTATATAAAACTTTCGTTTCTCTGTTGATTTCCTTGCCTTACTATTGTTCCTTTATAACAGAAGAAAGGAAGAAACAATATAAAAGTAAATTAAGTTTATTAATTTTGTTTTAGATTAATGAGTTCCTATAAGTTATTTTGGGGCTGAGGTTCAGCTCAGTTGGTAGAGTGCTGCTCTACACTCTCTAAGGACCTGGGTCCATCCCCAGCACTGCAAAAATGGGAGAAGGATGACAGTCCACTCCCTAAGCATTCCCAAAACAATCAGCTATTGGAAACTCTATGAGGGTCGCTATGAGTTAAACTAGACTCAATGGCACCTAACAACAATAACCATAAGTTATTTTTTAGTATTTATTTTATTATTGTTGATATTATTACAATATTATTATTTCTATTTATTTTATTAATATTAAAATTATTTTAATTTATAATTTGCACCTTACTTTCTGCTAGAGAAGTTCTAAATACTCTACAAGATTAAACACTAGTACCATAAAGATAAAAGATAAGAAAAAGATGAATTAAAAATCTTTTAAAGGGGCGTTCTTAATCTAGTGTACCGAGTTAAGATTATTAAAGTCCTTGAAAATGAGTATTCAGTTTATGTATATATGTTCATCAATTGGAGGAGTGTTTTTATAACTTTGGTCATGTCAATCAAAGAAATAATCGGTCCAGCAATGGTAAGAACCACTACTTTATATAACAAGAAAAATCATTGTACCCATGACCCAGATAGTCACAATTGTGGAATATTGAATTCCACAATTCAAAATCCTGGTACCCAAAGTAAAATAAACAAAAACTACATGAACAAAACTATATACATTTCCTATATAGCAAGGAGGGCTGGGATTTAGCTCAGTTAGTAGAGCACTGCGCTGTAGTCTCTGAGGTCCCGATTTCAATTCCCAGCACCATAAAAATGGGAGAAGGACCTGGCAATCCACTCCCAAGACAATCCCGAAATAGTCTGCCATTGAAAACCCTATGACGGTCGCTATGAGTCGGATACCGACTTGATGGCACATAACAACAACAACAACAACAACAACAATATAGCAAGGAAGTGTAATTTCAGTTGTGGAGAAAGACTTTTTCCAAGTAGTAAGTTTTAAGAGAAATCAATCATGTGGCTGGTTGTATAAGAAATATAAGTTAACATACAAATATCTTTGACAGCAGGATTGCAAAAGATATTAACATTTAAAATCGATTTATTTAGTGAAAAACAGTGAAAGAAAAGCTGGTTACAGTTTAAGATCTTAACCGTGAAAGCATATTTGTGGGGCTGCGAGGTAACACAGACCAGATGTAATAATGTAAGAATCTGGTCTAGGTTTAGAGAAATGGTAATTTAACATATCTTCTAGTTGGGCTTTCTCAAATATCAGAGACAGCATGTGGTGAATGTCACTCCATGCATTGCTGACTTCCTTGGCATTGGCTTATAGTGAAATTGGTTAAAACAAGGATCATTTATTCTAAGAGCTAGGTATGAATATGACAACATTGCTTTCTGTTAAGTTTAAGAAACTCTCCAAAGTCTGCAGAAGGATGGGTAATGGATGCACCCAAAAGAAAAATCAACTTTTTTTCGAAAATGAATGCTGTTTCATCTTAAACAATCACTCAGTACTGATGTTGGAATTTAAATTCAAGCTGCCATGAGCACTAATAAATAATAAGGTGCCTTAAATCATTAAAAGCTTCCTTTATAAGACTACAGTTAATTTACTTTTCACAAAAGAAGATATTGATGGCTTTATCCATATGCTTTTAGTGATTTTATTTATATTACCCATTTAGATAATGGCAAATATTTTAGAAAGCAAATAGATTTAAGAAGACTTTTTGTTATAGTGATTAATTTGCTTGTGAGGGCTACATTAAAATTTTAATTATAATAAAATATTTTTGTTTTGTGTGTAATGTTCTATCTCTTGGTTTTCCTCTTAAACTCAAATATGTAAGATGGGCATGTGTGGCTCACACCTGTAATCCCAACTACTTAGAAGGCTGAGGCAGGAAGATCACAATTTCAAGGCCAAAGGCAGCTGGTGTACCTTAGTAAGACCTTGTCTCAACATAAAAGACAAAAATAGGTTGGATGTGCAGCTCAGTGGTAGAGCACTTGCAAAGTATATGGGAGACCTTAGGTTTAACCCCCAAGTATAGCAAAAAATCAATAAATACGTCAATAAGTGTTCAATTGATCTAATAGCCATATCATCTGTTAGATTCATAAACTTATTTATAATGTCCTTCATTCCAAAAGGATTTGAGAGAGCTTACAGAGGCTTTTGCTTTTCAGATATTGTTTTAAAAGGTGATGGGAGAATCATTAATTGGCTACTTCTTCCTCTTTAATGAAAACGTCGTGAAAAGAATACTGTGGAAACCACGTTTTTGTTGTTAGATGCCACTGAGTCAGGTCTGAGTCATAGTGACTCTATGTACAACAGAATGAAACACTCCCCGACACTGGGCCAGTCCATCTAATTGAGGGTCTTTCTCTTTTTTCATTGACCTGCCACTTTCCCAAACATAATGTCCTTCTCCAGGGATTAGTCCCTCCTGACAACATGGCTGGAAACTATAAGCATTAAAATAATCTTTCTTTACATTTTGTTTATCTTCAAAACCTCTTATAGTTTTCTAATTAAGATAATATACTAAATTAATTTTATGTGTATAAATGTATTAAATCCAAATAACATCTTAAATGACTATATTTATATTTACACAAATGTACATGCAAATTGTTAGGTATTTAGTTTATGCATGATCATAGTGAGAACATGCTCTATTATAAGCCTAATCAAGGTTTTGTCTCACTATACACATTACAGAATTATGTGGAAAAATATAATTTTTACGAAGTATTTACATTGAAATTCTGATAATAATTATAAAATCCCCTCAGTATGATTACATAGCATTTAGTCAATGTTTTCTCACTTTTATGTCAATTTTAGAAATAGATTCAAATATTAATGGTGTTGTTCTTAGGTGCCATCGAGTTGGGTCTGACTCACAACAACCCTATGTACAGCAGAACAAAACACTCCTGGATTCTATGCCAGGTATACAATCTTATTTGTGTTAAACCCATTGTGGCAGACACTGTGTCAATGCATCTAGTGGAGAGTTTTCCTATTTTCATTGACCTGCCACTCTCCCAAACATGATGTCCTCCAGGGGTTGGTCTCTCCTGACTACATGTGCAAATTACCTAAGATGCAGTCTAGCCATTCTTGCTTTCAAGGAGCACTCTGTTTGCACTGCTTCTAGGACAGATCCATTGGTTCTTTTGGCAGTTTATGTAGTTGTTAGGTGCCATGGAGTTGGCAGTCTATAGTATATTCAAATATTAATAGGTTGGTTAAATAATCTAAAGTAAAATTGAAGGAAGTTAGAGAAACTTTGAAAAATATTTTCAAATGTATATATTTGTTTACCCCACGGTATATAAATACACAGGGTACTGAGAAATTAAAAATATATTTATCCCATACAAATTTGAATATCATTATGTGAAAATGTTTACATGGTTTCAAGAACACAGGTAACAAAAATCAGAATACATGACAAGTGATTACTTCTCAAATATTCATAAAAATTCAAACTAAAGGTCTTTCCTTCTCCATCTGAAATAGTACATCCTGATAAAATACTACCTCCCCATGACTCTTAATAGCTGTAAGTAAGTAGTGTTCAGAAAATAGTATTTTGCATCTCTCAGCTGGCAGTCATGAAAATATGCAGAAGCTCCTAATATTACTCTGTGTTCTTAATGACTTCTTCACCCACACCTTATGATGGCATCAGAACCTAGATGAATATGGGTGCTTAGTCTCACAGATAACTGCCTTGGGATGAATGGATCTTGCACAGACAGTGGCAGGGTGGAGGTAAAATTCCCATCCCAAGCAGCCACATGCCCCTGCTGATCCATTAACAAGAGTAAATACATCAGCAGGGACTCGATGGTAGAGTGCTGATGAGCCAAATTGGGAACAAATGCTCTATTCTTTGGAAGCAAAGGATGGAAGCAAGTAAAAGAGAAGCAAATGAAGACTTGGGTGTACAGTGCATTCCAATTACAACTTCATGTTGGAGAAAACCCAAGAAGTTGCTATTGAGGGACCAAATTGACAATAAAAATATTTTGTTACTTGATCGTTTTTGTCTTCTGAGGGTTTAGATGACTTTTAATCCCTTAGTCACAAAATAAAATATATGGATTTGATAACTTCTAAAATTCCTTCAGGTTTGACATTCTGTGTGATCATGACTAATTTTATCGATTGTCTTTGAAATTGGCTATACCTTAAATTTTCTATCTTGAATAATATTTTTTGTTTATTTGCTTGTCTGGAAGAAAATGATGTAATGGAAGAAGCCTGAGTTTGGGAACTAAAAAGATATGGAGTTGACTTATAATTCTATTGCTATATATCTTGAGTAAGCCTCCTCAGTTTCTTCATTTATAAAGTTGACAAATGCCTAACTTGCAAGGAAGTAGTAGGATAATTTATTGTTCATCACATTCTAAACAGTATTATTGCATTGAACCTACTAGCAAATGTAATATAATTTAAATGTATGTCAGAAAATACATTTACATTTTATACAAAGAACATTCTTTACTGAGAGGACTAAAAATATTATAATTACCTTAATTACACCTTACAAGTTAGGATCTTTGATGATATATCCAGGCTTTTATACCTATGCTTTCATTTTGCTCTTTTAATTTATATTTAAATCCATATTTGACAAGCTTAAGTCTTATGACTATCTGAATTTTTTTCACACCTAATGATTTTCACATTTGGTATATCTAATGATTGCAATCATCATCTCAATTACATTAAGTTTAAGAGACATAAATTTTATCACTACAAAGCATATTCCTTTCTGCTATTGTAGTTTTACATTTAATTAAAAATAATGCAGCAAAACATAAAGATGATAAACCCTGAAATGTTTATCTGTTGGCACAGACTTCTGCATGTAGAATACATAGGGGAGTGAAGTATTATATAAGAAAGTGTGGCTGTATGATGGAGGTATGGAAACTAAACTAAAACACATTCTTTACATTATGTGAGTCACTTTTTGATAAGAATTATTTTTCACTTTGTTATTTCACAATTTTCAGGTGAATTTGAAACATTTTACAGTTTTAAAACATTCCCTAGGCTGTAATTACTTTCCAGCTAATGCAACTCTGGAGGAATTTGCTATGTATTTACCTGTTTCCTGTGTTATGAAGAATACATCAAAATCTTTAAATTAATTTTCCTTAGGCTACTTGAATATAAACATGACTAGATGAGTTTTAAATTTTTGTTAACTATCTTACATATCTTCAATTTAGAAACAAATAAGACAATATGGAAAGCAAATCAAACAATTTAAAAAGAGTCTCAGTTAACATTTTGGTGCCTTAACTATTTAGGATTATTTTCTTTATAATCATGTAGCAAGTTATTGGGAAAGTATTTGACTAAAAACTGTCACATTTATGAGTTAAGTACCACAATATATACATTGACAAAGTATTATTTGTGAACCTTTTTCAAGACAGGTTAACAAAACTTCTTTTGAAGAAATATTGGTAAAATAGGTCACTATCCAAGATTAGGAACTTATCTTCTCCCTCTATTAGTTCTATGTAATGATATATGTTGGGAGAAGGACCCAGCAACCCACTCCCCAAAAAATCAATTTGCCATTGAAAACGCTATGAACAGCAAAGAAGCACTGACAATAGTGTTTCCCCTGTTGTACAGAGGGTCGCTATGAGTCAGATACCGACTCGATGGTACCTAACAACAACAACAACAACGATATATGTGCTTTTAGGGAGAAAATTATCCAGAAAAAATGAATTTATATAACCTAATGGTTCCATAGCTTCATTATAACAAATACTTTTGTAGTAAATGTTTCAAGTGTGAGCTATCAAATTTCAAGCTTTTTTTTTTTTTTAAAGCTTTAAAGCAGGAAAGTCCAACATTTTGGCTTCTCTGGGCTGCGAGTAAAAAGGAATTGTCTTAGACCAACATAAATATATACTATAGTTAGTGCATAATTATAATTATGTGGGACATGAAGGATATAGACATAAAAAAAACCACATAATGATGTTAAAAAGTTTTGCGGGATCACATTACTAGGAGGCCTGGACTGCGTGAGGCCCATAGGTCATCTTGGACATGGCTGCTTTAAAGGTAACATCAAATACTCTGTCACTGTCAGATTAATATAAAATTAGTTACATACAAGAGAAAGTAAATTGTCATGATTTTAAGAAACAAAGAGACAACAGAAATTTTCATGAACGAGTGTGTCTTGGGATTTAATATTTAGATTAGTTAATTTTAACAAAATTAGATAGGGCTTTTCTCTCCATTAGGAATATATTTTATTTGAAATCTTAAATGTGGAAATTGGCAATAAATCAAGTTTTTGATGTTTGATAAGAACACGATTCTACCATCTCTAATATAGTAGAATATTTAAACATGGAGCTTTTAAAGTTGAAAAGACAGCTGCATATATCTCTTATGATTCTTTATAGTGAATTCATTTTTGTATGTTATTATAAAATGACTGAGATGAAAGCAGCAATCGCCTACTTTGTTGAGAAGCTGGCTCACCTTGTAACTGTCCTGTGGAATTTAAACCATAGAGAAGAGCAAGTATCATGTTCAAATTGCCAACTAAAGTACTCATGAGTGATAGGATTTGATGATTTTAATATTGGCTTTCCCCCTTGTGTCTGTCAGCTTGTTGTGCTGTGGGGGCTTGCATGTTGCTGTGATGCTAAAAGCTATGCCACCCATATTTCAGATATCAGAGGGGCCATGCATGATGGACAGGTTTCAGCTAAGATTCCGGATAAAGACAGACTAGACAGAAGGACCCAGCAGCCCACTCCTGAAACAATTAGCCATTGAAACCCTATTAACATCAAAGAAACACTGTCAAATATAGTGCCAGAAAATGAGTCCCCCAGCCTGGAAAGCATTCAAGAAATGGCTGGGGAAGAACTTCCTCCTCCTTAAGAGTAGATCTTTTTTTTTGTCCTAGAGAATTTGTCTTAAATGGTTCATTCTTTATTTTCCCTTTCTTTATGGGCAAATGACGGTGGGGTACAGCATAATACAGTATTGGCTTTTTCCATTATGCAACTACTACAATACTTTTGATTATACTTTTATCAATTTACCAGGTTTACAGAGCCTTATGACTAATATGGGCCTCCAGCAGTACCACTGTGGTGTCTGATCCCATTAGATCTCAGAAGCTAAGCAGGGTCGAGCCTGGTTAGTACTTGGATGGGAGACCACGTGGGAACACCAGGTGCTGTAGGCTTGGGAGAAGGATCTGGCAGACCACTCCCAGAAAACAATAAGTCATTGAAAACCCTATGAATAGCAGAGAAGCACTGACAATAGTGTTTCTCCTGTTGTACATACTGTCACTTTGAGTTGGATACCCACTCGAGGGCACCTAACAACAACAACAATTAATATGTAGTCAAACTCAAATGCATATTTGGGTTATATTCCCCTATTTTTCCAATGTACTTATGAAGTTGTGTTGTTTCTATTGAGATTATCCTCTCCCTCTTTATTCCTCTACATTAATTCATGACCGGAATGGAGTAAAGCCCCTTGGACCTTCCTTTGCTGATGTGGCATGACTCAAAAAGAGAAGAAACGTAATGGACGCAACATTGAGCTCAAACATAAAAAGATGGTGGGCATGGCACAATGTTGGGTAGTGTTTCATTCTGTTGTACATATGGTCACTATGAGTTGGATCTGACTCAACAGAAGCTAACAACAACAACGATTTTGGGCATACTTATATTTCTGTATTTTAAAGAATTGCGTGACTGTGGAACTCACTATTTACCTTTGCAATGTCCCTTTCTCATGTCATTTTCAACATGAATATTTGTAGAAGTAAACAAACTTCAATGTGTTAAAATCACAACAGGAGGGAATAAGATTTTTGATGGTTTTTAGGATTGGACTAAGTCCACAATAGAATCTGAATATGGTTATGTTTTGGTATATGAGCTGAAGAGAATCATTATTTTAGTCTCCTTACTGGCTTTTTTTCTTTAAAGCATAATAATTTAATTGAAAAAAATTATGTACAAATCTTTTTAAACTTAAACATACTCAAATATTTTAAATACTTGAAGATATTTCCATTTAATTTTTTTTCTCTCAGAAGCATTTAAATCTTTTAAAGTTAGCTTATAATAATTCTTGACATTTATGGAGGTACATTGTTCAATGATCATATCAGGGTAATGAGCATTTCTGTCTCCTTAAATACTTATCATTTGTTGGTGTTGGCAAACTCATTTCTTATAAGTCTTTATAAAATATATAGTAAATCATTGTAAACTATAAGCAATCTACTTTGCTGTAGAACATTGGAGCTTATTTCTTCTATGGAACTATTTTGGTACTTGTTAACCAATCTCCTTCTATCATCTCTCCACTCTACCTTTCTAACCTCTAGTAACCACTATTCTACTCTCTACTTCTATGAAATCAACATTTTAACTTCCATATATGAGTGAGATCATACAGAATTTGTTTTTCTGGGCCTGGCTGATTTCCCTAAATATAATATACTCCACTTCCATTCATGTTACTGCCAATGATAGGATTTCATTCTTTTACATGGCTTAATAATGTTCCATTGTGTATGTATACTATATTTTCTTTACTCATTCATACATCAATGGATCTTATTAGTATATATTAATTTAAAAAAATAAAAGTTTTCATTATAACATTTTTATGTATGTTTATAACATATTTAGATCATATACACATGACATTACCCTCACTTATCCTCCCATTAGTCTTCCCTTGATCCCCTTCCTTTTTCTTAATAATCCTTCTTCTAATTTTGTATTTTTCTGGATTCCACATGGGAGAGAAAACGTGCTACTTGTCTTTCTAAGTGTGGCTTATTTATTTTACTTAACATGATGATCTCCAGTTCCATCCAATGGACTCCTTGTTTGATTCCATCTCTTGGCTCTTGTCAATAGTTCTACAGGAAATAGGGAGTTCACATATCTCATTGATATACTGATTTCATTTCCTTTGGACATATACCCAGACATGGAATAGTTGGATCATATGATACTTCTATTTTAGCTTTATCAGGAGCATCAATATTGTTCTCAAGAGGCTTTACTAATTAATTCTGCTACCAATAATGTGTAAGAATTCCCATTTCTCTGCCTCCCCAGGAACTTTTGTTATATTTTGCCTTTCTGATTGTGGCCATTTTAACAAAATGAAATCACACGGTGGTTTTGATTTGCATTTTCTTAGTGGTTACTGATATTGAGCTTTTCTCCTATATCTTTTGGCCATTTGTATATTGTCTTTTGAGAAATATCTGTTCAGATAATTTGCCCACTTTTAAGTCAGGTAACTTGTCTTTTGCTGTTGAGGTTTTTAAGTCCCTTGTATACTCTGGATTTTAATGCCTTATTGAATTAAGAACTTGCAAATAATCTATCCTATTTTGTCTGTTGATTGCTTCCTTTGTTGTGCAGGAGCTTTCACAGTTAGATGTAATCCCATTCCTTCTATTTTTGCTTTTGTTGCCTATATTTTGGGGGTTTTGTTTTTTAAAAAAATAATTGCTTATTAAAATATTTCTTACAAGTTTTCTTCTAGTAGGGTCATAGTGCCAGGATTTACATTTAGGTTGTTAATTCATTTCGAGTTATTTTTTTAATATGCTGAGAAACAGAGATTTAACTTCATTCTGTATATGTTCACCCAGTGTAGATAGCACCATTTAGTGAATTGATTTTCTTTCCCTCACTGTGATTTCTTGGACCCGTTGTCAAAAATCAGTAGTCTGTAAGTGTTCAAACTTATTTCTTGGCTATCTATTCTATTTTGTTGGCCTATATGCCTGTTTTTATGCCCAAACTTTTCTCTTTTAGTTACTGTAGCTTTATTGTATATTGTGATGTCACAAAGTGTGATATGTCTGCCTTGGTTCTTTTTTCTCTTTTTTCTTTGGCTATTTGGGATTTTTTGTGTGCTTCTATATGAATTTTGTGAGTTTTTTCCATTTCCACAAATAGTATCATTGGTATTATGGGGGATTGCATCCCTTTTGGTAGTAAACTGATTTTAATAATCATAATTTTTTCAGTCAGTGAACATGGAATGTCTTTTCATTTTTCTTTTTGTGCCCTTTTCATTATATCATTTAAACATTTTTCACTGTAGATATCTAGAGATCTTTTAATTCTTTTGTTAGATTTATTTCTAGTTTTTTCAATCATTTTGACTTGGATATTTTTAGTTGTTTTTCAGTAAGATATTTTTATGAGTGAAAAAATGATACTGACTTTTATGTTATGCCCCTTGCAAGGTACTGAATTTGTCTGTCAGTTCTACGAGTTTTTGCTGGAGTGTTTAGGTTTTCTTTTGTGTAAAGTAACATCATGAGCAAATAGGAATAATTTGATTTCCTTATTTCCTACTTGGATGTTCTTTATTTTCTCCTGTAGCTTTACTTCTCTAAGAATTCCAATATTATGTTGAATAAGTTTGGTGAAAGTTTTCTTGTTCCTGATCTCAGAGTAAATGATTTCAGCTTTTCATCAGGCTCAATAATGTTGATTGTGGACTTTTCATATACAGTTATATGTAGATTTTATCATGCTGAATATGTTCCTTCTGTATCCAATTTGTTGAGGATTTATTGTGAAAGAATGTTGAATTTTATTGAACCATTTTTCTATCTCAAGATGATTATAATATTTTTATCTTTCATTCTGTTAATATGATGTATTACATTTATAGATTTGCCTATGTTGAAACATACTTGCATCCCTGGGATAAATCCCACTTGATCATGGTGTATAAACTTTGTGATATGCGATTGGATTTTGTTTCCTAGTAGTTTGTTGAGAATTTTTGCATCTATCTTCGTCTATAGTTTTTTTTTCTCTTTTGTTCTTGTTTGATTTTGGCATCAAGATATTATTGGCCATGTAAATGAGTTTGGAATGGATCCATTTCTTTCAGTTTTTGGAATAGTTTTGCAAGAATTAGCAATATTTATTCTTCCAAAGATTATAAAATTTAGTAGTCGAACCACGAGTATTGGGATTTCTTTGTTGGAAGACGTTTGCATTACTCATTACTTGTCACTGGTCGGATCAGATTTTCAGTCTTCATGATTCAATTTTGGAAGGTTGTATGTGTGTAGGAATTTATCCATTTCTTCTAGGTTTTCCAATGTTTTGGCATGCCATGTACTTGTTCAAATTAGCCTGTAATCGTCATTTGTATTTCTGCAGTATCTTTTATAATATCTCCTTTGTTACCTCTGATTTTATTCAAATCTTCTCTATTTTTGTCCTGGTTACTTTATGTATAGTTTGGTTGATTTTGTTTATTTATATCAAAAGTCTAACTCTTCATTTTATTAATATTTTGTGGGGGTTTTGTTTTGCTTTTAAATTGCTATTTCATTTATCTCTGATCTGATCTTTATCATTTCTGTTCTTGTACATATTTTAAGTTTGATTTGGTTTTGCTTTTCTAGTTCCTTGACTGATATCATGAGGTTGTGTTTTGAAATCTTTGATGTAGGTGCTTATTGCTTCCCTCTTAGTTTGTTTTTTGATGTATTATAGATTTTTGGTATCTTATATTTCACTTTTCCATGTCCATTTGTTTCAAGAAATTATTTGCTCTTTTGATTTCTTTATTGATTCATTGGCTTTTTAAAAGCATGTTTTAGAAAATTTCCACTTACTTGTATAATTTCCAAAGTTCCTCTTGCTGTTAATTTTTAGTTTTAATTCATTACATTCAAGGAGGACATAATATGACCTGATTTTTTTCGTTGGTTGAGACTGTTTTTTGATGGTTGACTCATTGTTATGGTTTGGATATGAAGTATCCCCTCAAAAAGTTTATGTGTTGAAGCTTGATCCCAAGATAGTGGTCATATTGAGAGAGGATTAGATCATATAGAAACTTAACTCCATCAAGGGATTAACCCATTGATGTTATATGCCTGCCATGGAGTCATGTCTGATTCATAGCGACCCTCATAGGATTTTCAATGGCTGATTGTTTCGGGATTGCCTTGGGAGTAGATGGCCATGCCCTTACTCCCATCTTTGCTGATAAATTTAATATTCTTCTAATGAGGGACTGAGATTTAGCTAAGTTGGTAGAGTGCTGCTCTACACTCCCTGAAGCTGTAGGTTCAATCCCCAACACTGCAAAAATGGGAGAAGGCAACCCTCTCCCGAAACAATCAGCTATTAAAAATCCCATGAATAGCAGAGAAGCACTGACATATTGCCAAGCATGGCACAATGTTTCATTCTGTTGTACCTAGGGTTGCTCTGAGTCAGACTTGACTCAACAGATTTAACAACAGCCTAATGAGGATTTCTTTGTATATGACTTGATGATATTCTTTTGTTATGTTTAGAATTATCTTTGCCTTGTACATTTGACACTGTGACTATCGTATGACTTGCTCTATTTATTGAGTGTCCTGGATGTCCATATTTTTGCTGTGATTTGGTATGTTTCCAGTTATTAAGTTGTTGGATTGATTTTCTATGTTTCTTTTTCCTCTTACTTCCTTCTAAGACATTCTTAAAACAAAAGTTTGTTTAATGATGCCCTGTAAGTATTAGAGGAATTCTTTGCTCTTTTCTTTTTTTCTTATCTTTTTCTTTCTTTATCCTTTTGCTTTTTTCTTTTCTTTTCTTGCAGTACTTAGAGGTTGAACTCCGGGCCTTGAATGTACTTTGCAAGTGCTCTACCACTGGGATGCAACTCCAGTACATTTTTAGTTTTTAGTTTGAGTCAGGATCTTACTAACTTATTCAGGCTGCCTCTGGCCTTGAACTTGCAGCTCTCCTGCCTCTGCCTCCCAAGTTGCTGGGATTACAGATGTGTTCTACCACATCTCACTCTTTATTTCTGACTGAATTATTTCAAAATACTTATCTTCAAGCTTAGAAATTCTTTCTTTTCTTGATCTAGTTTGTTGTTGAAATTTTCAGTTGTATTTTTTATTTCACAAAGTGGCTTCTTTAACTCCTTGGTGTATATTTATTTCTTTAAATGATCTTATTGCTGATAAGTCTTACTTTGATCATTGTCTTCCCAATTTTGTTAAATTACCTGCATTCTCATTTGTCTAATTCAGTTTCCATAAAATAATTATGCTGAATCATGTTTCAGCAGTTTCTTTTCTTTTCTTTTTTTTTTTTTGTTTTGTTTTGTTTTGTGGTACTGGAGGTTGAACCCAAGGTCTCATGATTGCATGCTTTGCAAGTGCTGTACCACTGAGCTGCAGCCCCAGCACATCTTTTTTTTTTTTTTTTTTTACTTTTTAAGACAGGGTCTTGCTAAATTACACAGGGTCTTGCTTCTGATCTTGAGCTTGTAATCCTCCTGCCTCTGCCTCCCAAGTCACTGGGATTACAGGTGTGAGCCACTGCACCTGGCTTGATTTATTTTTTTCTGAGTGTGTTACTTGAGAGTTACTATATTAGTTTGGAAGAATCACGTTACTCTGCTTTTTCATTCATCTTATTTCCCCAACTTGAGATTTATGCATTTGGCAGGTCAGCTTCCTATACTAATTTTATAGAATGTCCTCTAAAGAAAAATATTTTCTCTTGGAGGTGTACCCTAGACTGTCTGTTGGGTAAAGTGTGTTGGCTTTGGTTGTAGGTGGACACAGTATGGAGTATCTGTGAACCTTGTTCAACTGTAATCAGCATCAGTGATGCTGAGTGTCCTATAACATAGGATTCAGGGGATTGTAGGACTGTTCTTCCACCTGGAATATATGTCCTTTTTGTGGAGCAGATTTGCCAGCAGCTCTGGATATGGTAAATCAAGCTGAGAGCATGGGGTGCCTATCATATTCTATGAGTCATGTGAGGGGCAAGGCTGTTCTCATATGCCCTCACAGAGAAGGCATAGCTGGCAAGGTAGTAGAGGTAGGACACCCAACCCTCAGTTTTCAAAGGTAGTATATGGTTTCAGTCATTCCAGTTAGTAAAAACAGGTACAGCACAGCATGTCAAGTAGTAGATGAGTGACATCCTTCACTGTTTGAGGACTAGGCAAGTGCCTTCATGGGATATCCAGGGGCCGATTTGCTCAGAATGGACTGCTTAGCTGATTCTTAGGCTCCAAGTGTGTAGACAGGGCCATCTAACTATTTCTGAACAGCATTTGCAAGCCCAGTTTTTCATGGAGGAGTTTATTGTTGTAGGGGGAAGGATTGGTGGGGCCACCTGGCTGGTTTGCAGGGCTGGCTGGCCATGCTGCTCCAAATGGCTGCCCAGGTGCTTCAGAGGACCCTAGTGGGAAAAGGCTCAAGACAGCACTGTGTCCCAGCACCCTGGCTGGGGGAAGATATGGGACAGGATAGCCTCTTTCTCCATGACAAAGGAGCTCTATGGCTTCAATGCTGTTGTTGTTGTTAGGTGCCATGGAGTTGGCATCCAACTCATAAGGACCTTACATACAACAGGCGAAACACTTTGTCAGTGCTTCTCTGCTATTCATAGGGTTTTCAATAGCAGATTGATTTTTTGGAGCGGGTTTCCAGGTCTGTCTCCCAAGCCTACAGCACCTGGTGGTCCCAGGCAGTCTCCTATCCAAGTACTAACCACGCCCGACCCTGCTTAGCTTCCACGATCTGATGGATTCGGATGCCACAGAGGTACGGCTGCAGGCATGGCTTCAATTGGAGCATGAAAAGTGGGCTCAGAGGCTATGAAGTCTGAAGGATTCTCCAACAGTAAATATTTCAGGTGCTCTTGACATTAGTGGGGACACATGGGAGCCTCCAACTTACCCTTTTTCCACTGAGTGAAGTCCCCCTAGATTCTGGGTTGATCTTGACCAAAGTGGTAGATGCTGGGTGCTTAGTTCCTTTATTATAAGACCACTGAGTATCTCTGTGCACCACACCATCTCTGCCACACCCCCAAAGCATTTCTCCACTGTGCCTCAAATACTCCAGTGAAATAGCTATTTTTATACTTTCTTTTTATATTTTGTTGTGGAGAAATGTTTGTCACGAATCTCTAGTCAACCATCTTGCTGATATAATATCGCCTCTTAAAATACTTTTGATGGAAGGATTTTAAAAGCAAAATTAATTTTTTAAATGTATATATTATGATTTCTAGTTAAATGGATATTTTTCTATTAAACTGTATTGCACAGTCTACAAATGCTGTGTATTCATGTAGACACTTATAAAAGTGTCTTGTAAAAAGACACTTGTAAAAGTGTAGGGAGGATTAGGACAGATATGAAACAATTCTTGATTATCACTTCATATGAACAAGAGATATATTTCAAAACACTGAAATATATTCTGCTCTATTTTGAATGTCATTGTCATATT
>VMDO01019455.1:0-39687 GCA_007922755.1 Pedetes capensis | reverse complement strand
ATTTGATTTTGTTTAATGGGCTTTTCTATTAAAAGCATAAAAAATTGAGGTTGATTTATCTGGGGCAAAAACCACTTACTCCACACATCAGTTTCAAATGCTTGCAGTCCATGTTATACAAGGTATCTTCTTAATGTTTTCATGTAACAACAGAGATCTATTTTGAGTACATGATGGGTAAATTTGAACAAACTTTCACTTAGTAGTAAACCTAAACTTGTGTCAATGTATGTAAAAACAAAAAAGTGGTTTAGCCATTTATATACTATGTATATATAAATTAAATGACGTGGCTTCAGAAGTGGGAGGAGAATAAATCTCAAGTGTTTATTAATGCGTGTGTTTGTACTTGTGTGAGCAATTCTGATTTTTGGGTCCTTCTTTCTAAGTGGTATGAGGTGGAGAATGGAAGGAGGACATTGAGAGAAGTGACGTTCTGGTTCTCTTGTTCAGTGACATCTAGACAGGGGTAAGGGCTCAGATAGTTGTTAGCACAAGTCTTCAACTAAAACAGTAGTTTCAGCACTGCCCTGGGGGCTGAGTGGCCTGCCTTCTCTGCAGGCACTTCTCTTGCTCTGGGTTCTGGGCTCCTGCCTATTCTGAAGGTGATGAAGCCTTTTGATTTGTTTTTGTTTTGAGACAGAATCTTGTCAGGTAGCTCAGGCTGGCCTGGAACTCACTATGTAGACCAGGTTGGCCTCAAATTCTTGTTGATCTTCCTGCCTCAGACTTCCAAGTGCTGGGATTATAGGCAGGCACCACCATGCCTAATAGTGATTTAGATAGTTTTTAATTTGGCTTCCTTTTATTTTTAATATTTTTAGTATTTTATTTATACATGTTAGTGGGGTACAGAGTAAGAACTCATTTGATATATCCATTATGCAACTAGTAAATCAATTTTGCTTATATCTCCACCTCCTTAAACGTTCACAGAATAAAATAAATGAAAGAAGGAAAAAGGAATTTTAATTAACATATAATGAGAGTTATATACAACCATAGGTTATACCCTGATTATTTTTTCATTCTTTTTTGTTCCCATTTTTTTCATGTATTCATAGAGTTGCATCTGGTATTTTGCATTTTTTCTTTCCCTCTTTATCCCTCTACACGGTTTCACCTTCCCTTCCCCTCTTCCCCAGCATCCACTCCCTCCCACTGGTCCTCTCCTGCTCCTTTCAAGTCTACTTGTGTTTTCCATTCTTAGATAAGTGTGACTGGTTACACACACACACATACATATATGAATGTAAAGCTTTTTTCCTTTAAGATAACTTTAACACCAGCATATGAGCAAGAATATGCAGTATTTCTCTTTTTGAGTCTGGGTTATTTCACTTAAAATGATGCTCTCCAGTTCCATCTATTTTGCTGCAAATGACATAAGTGCATTCTTTACTGGGAGTGATGAAGTTTTCAGCTCCCTGGGCCAACCCAGTCACAGAATGGCCACCAGGAGGCGCAGCGGCTGGCCACATTGTCAGGTCCCCAGCTCAGGGATCATGTCCTTTTACAGAGGCTGCTCCTGTAACAGCTGGTGAAATTCCCAGAAAGGAGGTACACAACAGGTCCTCTCCCGACCGTCCTCTGAACACACTGGGAATGCTCGCTCCAAGCACCTCTCCTCCATCTGTTCTGAGTCTGAATCTGGTAGAGGATGGCAAAGGGCACCTTCCAAAATAAACATCTGAATTATTAGATTCTGGGATTTGAAGTTTGGCAAAGCCTTGCCACTCAGGTGGGGAAGCTAAGGCCTGTCCTAGAGAGCCAGTCACTGTATAGCTCAGAGAAGTGTCCCCTGGACTGGATCAAGGGACTGTCCACCACCTGGAAGCACCCCCAAGGAGTAAAGGGGAATCATGGCCCATGCAGATGCTCTTTCTGTGCCGGCGGGCTGGATGAGAAGCTGCCCACCTTTCTCACTGGCCCCACCCCCTGCAGGGAGACTGGTGGCACTGATGGCCACTGAATCTGCTTGGGCAGTTGCTGGTGGAGAAGAGGCTGAGAGGAAGGGGCCCATCTGAACGCACAGGCAGAGTTAGCTCTAAGGGGTTTGGTCAAACGCACAAGGTGAAATCTATTGAGTTCATTGGAGAACATGAAGGAAATCCTTGTGGGGTGGGGCAGAAAGATACTTCTTAAAAATCACAATCCTTATAGCGAAATAACTGATAAATTTGCTTACAAATAAGATTTCATGGGCAAAGTTAAGAGCATGGGAGAGGAGATTTACCAGGCTTGAAAGCAATGAGCATTTGTATAGAAATAATTTGTATAAATTGGCAAGAGAGACAGCAATTCCAATAAAAAAATATGCAATCTTCAGAAAAGAAATCCCCCAAAGCTAATAAGCATATGAAGAGACTTGAAATAATTAGAAACACGGAGAAATACATATGAAAACAACAGTGAGATGTCACCTGATGCCTGTAAGTTTGGCAAAACTTACAGAGATGGATGACAGAGTGTTGGAGGCAGTGTAGGGGTGTAGGACCTTATGTGATCCTGGCATTGACTGGAAAAGCACAGCCCATCTGCAGAGCCGTGCTACTTTGTGTCCTCCCAAAATTCATATGTTGAAATCCTAACCCCAGACCTCAGAATGTGACCATCATCAGAGATAATGCCTTTCAGAGATAATTAAGCAAAAATGAATGAGTCCAAATCTAATAGGACTGGTGTCCTTAGAAGAAAAGATGAGGGTCACAGGCACAGGGGAAAGATCATGTGAAGAATAAGGAGAAGATGAGCTGGGCGTGGTGGCGCACACCTGTAATCCCAGTGGCTCAGGAGGCGGAGGCAGGAGCATCGCAAGTTCGAGACCAGAGGAAGTCTGTGTAATTTAGTGCAATCCTGTCTCAAAAAGTTAAAAAAAAAAATGGGCTGGAGGTGGCAGCTCAGTGGTCCAGCACTGGCAAAGCATGCAAGCCCAAGACCTTGGGTTCACCCCCAGTACCGCAAATAAATAAATAAATAAATAAATAAATAAATAAATAAATAAATAAGAATAAGGAGAAGATAGCCGTCAGACACTTGGATTTCAAACTTCCAGCCTCCAGAATCATGAGGCAACAAATTTCTATTATTTCAATCACCTAGACAGTGGTATTTGTTATGGTAGCCCTAGAAACCTGATACAACCTACCTTACCGAATTTAAGGGGGCATGTACCTGGTGATGTGGAAATTGCACTTCTGGTTATATGTCCCAGGAAAATTCTTACACAGCTTCTTAAGGGAACAGGTATGAAGATACATGTTCATGAAAGCATTGTTCATGACGGTAGAAAGTGATTTGTATCTTCATGGTGGGCAGATAAATTGTGCAGACTTCCCACAGGGCACAGTGAAGCAGGCAGAACGCCTGGATTTAGATATAACATTGCAACACAGATGGATCTTCAAAGCAGAGCTGAGTGAAAAAGAACTTTGATATAATTAGTAATATATGTACATGAAATGATAAAATATTTGTAAGTATATATGTGAAAAGAACATGTTAAATACATTTGAGTGTTTGCCTACCAGGGCCAGGAGGTGATCCTCCTGCCTCAGCCTCCTGAGTCATTGGGATTTCGGGCCTCTACCACAGTGTCCAGACTCATTCCATTCCTCTAACCTGTGCTTGGTACATATGACCTTTAACCTTTACATAAAGGAATTAGGTATAGGGATAAGAAGGAATTTTTTTAAAAAGTAAGTTAAAAAGGGGGGGCAGTGGTTGAGTCAGCAGTCAGGTCTGATCTGAGAGCCCCTAGAGAAGGAGGTGGGTCTTGTGTCACCATCTCTGGAGGTGACTGTGACAAGGCTACGAAGGCTGGCTTTGGGGGGGCTCCAAAACGCCCCATGGTACTAGACTGAGTCTCCAGGGCTGCTCCTGTGCACAAGGGGACACACCGAAGCCGAGGCCAGGAGCTGTTTTGGTGAGGGTGGTTTGGGGAAAGGGGAGAGGAAAGAGGCAGCTGGGAGGCTGCACGGTGGCGGGAGCCAGCCTGGCCACCAGGGACTCGCTCCTCCCCAGGCTCCTCCCCAGCAGCTTCCTGGCTGAGACTCTTTCCCACAGGAGGCGCTCAGCTGAAGCACTCTCACGAGGACAAGGAACACAGCTGCAGGGGGACCCAGGGCCCCCAGTCCTCCCTCCCACCCCAGAAATAGCCTGAGCCCAGAGGGTGAGTGTGAAGTGAAGCCAGAGCAGAGCAGGAGCGGGAGGGCGAAGGTGACCAGGACCACCAAGGCCCTGCGCGGTTATTCCAGGCACATTTTCTGAGGCCCCAGGGATCCCAGCAAGGGCCAAAGGCAAGGAACAGGGGGGCAGAGTCGGAATGAACTTTCTCACAGCGCTGTCCAGCGGGCTCGAGGGGGCAGCGCGCCCGCCACCGTGGCGGTGGGTAGGCAGGGAGGAGATGCACCGGATGGGACCTTGGGACATGCCACCCCCATCCGGCAGGCATTGTCTTGTCCGAGGGGACATTTACCTTTCTGTCAGCGTGCCTTCCGATGTCCCGATGTGTCCATCCGCCGGCGAGCCAGACGCCAGCGCAGGAAACAGCCTGTGCCAGCTCCCATTTGAAGAGTAAATATTAGTCTTTTCGAGAGCTGCCTGTTCCCTGTCACTTGGCACTGAGGACACTGAGCTAAGGGGGGCACCTCTTGGTCCCCATGCCCAGATGGAGTCTGTGGGTCCCGGCACTACTGCAATGGAGGACCCAAGAAACACACTCCACACTTGCTGCCTGCCAGTGGCTGGGCCAGCGGTGGGCACCTGAGTGCCTTCCATGGGGAGATTGAGGCCACGCTGAGACCCCAAGCGGCAGTCCCCAGCTGTCCTCTGACACTGTCCAGGCTGCTTCCACAGGGGCAGGAAACTGGAAGGTCTGACCTGGACCTTAAGGTCTCTGGCCCCCAGCTCTGTCATACGTGGTTTGAAATACTCTGATTATCAGGAGAGGGGAATGACCTGGCCCTGGGCTGCCTCAGCCCCTCGGGGAGGCCTCATGAGATTATCCCTCTGCTCAGAGCAGCCTCTAGCCTGTCATCCTGCTTCTATCTTCTAGAATTCCACATTTACTCTCTGTCTTTACTGCTAAGGTTCCATTAAGGGCAGACCTCTGCCTTGCTCCCCACTGCACCCTCAGTGTCTAGAACTCGGCACGCAGTAAGTGCTCACTAATTGTTTGCTGGGGCTGGGATTTAGCTCAGTGGGTAGAGCGCTGCGCTGCAGTCTCTGAGGCCCCGAGTTCAATTCCCAGCACCGCAAAAATGGGAGAAGGACCTGGCAATCCACTCCCAAGGCAATCCCGAAGCACTCAGCCATTGAAAACCCTACGAGGGTCGCTATGAGCACCTAACAACAACAACAACAATTGTTTGCTGGCCTGCAGCCATACCAGTGTGGTGTCCGATCCCATCAGATCTCGGAAGCTAAGCAGGGTCGGGCCTGGTTAGTACTTGGATGGGAGACCACCTGGGAACACCAGGTGCTGTAGGCTTGGGAGAAGGACCCGGCAGCCCACTCCCAAAGAACAATCAGCCATCGAAAACCCTATGAATAGCAGAGAAGCACTAATAATACTGTTTCACCAACTCGATGGCACCTAATAACAGAAATTGTTTGCTGAATGAATGTAATAATGGTAATACTTTGAAAATATTAAAGAGATATAATTCTCATCAACCCTTGACATTATATCCCTCTGAAGCCATTTCAGTAGGCTGCCCTGGGGACAGGCAGAGGAGAGGGTCCTGTCCCTGGAAGGGGGCAGATGGGTAGGTGGAGGGAGGAAAGGTCACCCTACAGCTAGTGAAGGGTGGGAAGGACAAGGGGAATAATCTGACACAGGTGTCCTGGCCTCATTATCAGGGACAACATCTTGATGGGAAAAAATAATTGAAAATAAAGGGGGTGTGCCCCACTCTGCACTTGGAAGACAGCCCCCCAGGCAGCCTGTGCATCATCAGTGGCCCTTCGGGGTGAAACTGGAGCTACAGATTTAATGGCAAGATGGTCTACCTGAGCACCACCAAGCTGCCTTTGGCTCCCGGAGGCTGGGACTGGATCCAGAGGCTCTGGCGAGCCTCAGAACATGAGGAAGTTGGAACAGGTGGGCCTATCATGGCGCCGCTATGGGGAATGGTAGGGGGAGTCGGCCATAGAGGCCATGGAGAGAGCGGCTCACACCCAGAACTGGCCAGGCAAAGCTGCCGCTGGCCACAGTGAGCCTCTGTGGGGCTGGGTCAGCTAGGGTAGACTCTGCCAAGAGAACAGGTGGGGAGGAGCACAGACTTCAGCAGCAGGGCCAGCGAGTGTCCACAAAGAGCCTAATGCTTGAGGACCTTTGTCCATGGCTCTTCTCTACCCCAAGAGGCCACCTGTAATGAACTCTGTCTCATATCTTCTTGCTTACCTTTGCCACCTTCCTACAGAGGAATCTGTTGGTCCTGCACCTTGACTGTGCCAAGTGGCTAGCTAGTGCTTTCTGCCCCAGAGCTCTTCTGCTGCCATGGTGTTAGGTGCCTGCAGGGACTCACCAGAGACCCAGGCCTCCCTAGCTAGAAGAGGGAGTGAGGAGACATGGGCACACCTTGAGCAGTAGATGAAGGGAGCCAGTGGTTGACACTCTTCCTTTTCTGTCCCTCAGGAGGACAAGTTTGAGGTGTATCCTGCCAGGTCCTCTGAGGGTCCCCATGGCAATGAGTCCCTGTTGCCCAAGCAGCCACCTGGATGTTGACTTGCTTCACTTCTGAGTTTTGCTCTTCTCTATTTCCTGACCCTTGTCTCAGGCTCTGCTTTCTGGAAACTCCATGCCACAATGCCACCCAAAACCCTGGGCTAGAAATGACCTATTTGACACCAACCTCTCCTCAAGCCCCTTCCAATTTCTGCCATGTTACAGGGCCTGAAAGGCCCCAGAGCACCCTTTCCAGGTTATGCACCTTAGGCTCTGCCAGAGGGGAGCCCTGCCAAGAGAGTGAAAAGGCACAGCGGGGCGGAGGCCATTCTTTCTTCAGCGTGGAGGCTTCTGAGGGGACCTCCAGGCATGAGGTTTTTGCAGCAGCAGGACACTGTGTTCCTTCTGTTTTCTTGTCACTTGCTTAACGGATGTGCAACTGGGACGTTGGCAATAATTTTCTTTAAGATGGCAGCTGTGGTGGTGCGACCATGAGTATAGAAGTGTACCCTAACTTCCATTCCAACAAGCCCTCCTACACTAAACTTCCTACATTAAATCTCTTTCTGCAGGAAACACCTAGTTTCCCTGCACCAACCCATAGTGATTTGGGTCCTTCTCCTCTATCATATATTATACTAGCAGGCTCAGGTAGCAGGAATCCAAAGATGGCACATGTGCCCAGAGACGTCCAAAAAGACACTGGGAGCTAGACTCTGTTGCTTTCGACTTAACAGCCATCCCGCTTCTTCCTCCATAGATTAGCCTCTTATGGTAGCCTGGGGCTTAGGTATATAACCTAATGCAGTCCTAACACATGAGCCTTTTGGGGACACACTTTATTCCAAACCATAACATTTGCGATCACCAGAAAGTGACTGGCAGAGCCTCCCTTTGAACCTAGTTGGCCAAATCCCAGAGCCCAACTCTTCCATTATGTAGATTGTCAGAGGTAAGGTCATTGGGGTTCCCCTGTGTGGAAATACAAGAGCAGATCTAGTTGGCAACTCCTGAGGAGTGTGTGTAGCAGGGGAGTCCTGGATAGGCTATCTTCCGTGATAAAAGGAGAAGTCCTTGTCCCTGCCAGTGGGTGGGCTTGCATGAGAACATGATACTCAGGGCAGTGACAGCCATCTTGCAGTCACAAGGGGATAAGTCAGAGGAAAGTCAACATACTGAGGTCGCTAGAGTGGACAGACAGAAACCACCGATGTCTAGGATGACATTATTGAGCCGCTGAATTAGCCTTGGAACTGCCTACTTCCAATTGGCACTTCCCTGGCAGGACCCTTTCCCTAAGCCACCTAGAAGCAGGCCAGAACTTTCCAAAGTTCCTTCCATGCTGACCTCTTGGGACTGAGGGGCTCCTGAGAGCTGGACTGGCACTCAGGGCAAGTGAGGCACATACTGAGGGTGCACATTTTAGGAGGGTGGATAAACAATCACAGCAACTCAGTCACTCAGGTTAATAATATTTTAATGCAACATTTTAAAAGATCAAAATTAATGTAAAAAATACATGATGAACAAAACACCAAGATCTTAAATATAGACAGAATCAGTCTCTCATAGATCTGCTCATCTGGTGTTCCCATGATCTCCCTTTGGACAATCCATGTAATGGAAGAGGTAGGGCTCTGGGATTTGGGGAACTGGGTTCAAGGTCAGGCTCTCCCAATGACTTTGTGGGTGATCCCAAGTTTGGATATGACATGTCTCCCCCCAAAGGCTCGTGTATTAAAGGCTTGGTCCCCAGCTGGTGGTGCTCTTGAGGGGTGATGTTATCATGAGGGCATTAACCTAATCACTGGATGAGCTCATTGATGAGTTCATGGCTGAATGGGCTGTTTGGAGGTGAAGCTAGTTAGAGGAGGTAGGTCACTAGGAGTGTGACTTGGAAGGATGTATCTTGTCCCCAGCCCGTTTTGGTTCTCTCTGATTCCTGGAATGCCACAGGGTGAGCTGTTCTCTGCCACGCCCTTCCACCATGATGTTTCTGCCCTGTGCAGGCCTGAAAGCAGTGGAGCCAGCTACTCAGGGGCCAAAACCTTTGAACCCGTGAGCCATCTCTCCTCCTCCGTCATTTTTCTCAGGTATTTTCTCACAATGACAAAAAACTGAGGAAAACACCAAACAAATCCTTTCCTTCTCTGGACTTTGGTTACCCCTTCTGTCCTGTGTGGAGGTTGGGCCATGGCTAAGATGGCCTCCTGACCTGTCCTCCTTACCCTGTGGTTGGCTGAGGTGACTGTCCCTCTTCCTGGGAAGCCACGTCTCCAGGGACATCAACTCCTGGCTATTAATATCTCGGCCCTCCGTGGCCTGAGCAGGGTGTTTAATGACTGCCAGCTGTGCTCCGGCCCCTTCCCCAGGAGAGATAAGCAGAGTTCCTGTTCCCACATGGGGGGAGACGGGAAGGCTGGGTCGTTGCTCGTTAAAACAGGCCCTCAGCGCACAGTGGGAACAGAAGGGCCGATTCTGACTCCTCACCCCACCCCTGCCAGGCACACTCGCTGAGGGTGCTGTGGACACGCACTTCCCATGTCATTTCCCCCTGAGGATGCCCTGGTCTCCCCACCCTCTGCCTGGGCTCTGTCACTTTAGGTCCAACAATCTTGGGACTTCTCCCCAGATATCCCACAAGACACTATGTTGAGGTTCCAAATGAGGTCCTTATCTCCCCAATCCTCCTCTTCCTCTTTACCTGGCTGATGGGCTGGTAGCCTTTCTCAGGTGTGGCCCCTGGGCCCTTCCCCTACCCAGAGTGGCCTGCCCTCAGTTCCCATCACCCCCAACCCCAAGCCTCAATCAAGAAGCCTCATCATTGTGCCTGCTGGAAAGGGACCCGACATCTGCTCACCTGAAGTCAGACATCCAACATGTTCCCTTGGGACCCAAAGGCCCCTACCTATGCCTCAGAGACACCACAAGATCACCTCACCTGAGAATCTGGCCTCCGCCCATTCTGCTGGAGAGAGGTCTCCCTCTGTGGGAAGCCTCTGTCCTGGAGGTAGGGATCACCCACAGGCTGGTCTCTCACAGAGGGGTGGGGGTTGTCGGGCTGGGATGGTGGAGGCTACTTAACCTTGGCTTCCCAGGGGGTGCCCACCTGAGCTCCCTGGACTTTGCTCTCAGGAACTGGAGTCAGGGCTCAGTCAGGGTCAAGCTTGTGGCCACCCAGAGTCTGGGCTCCCCGTGGGGTCACAGCTGGACTGAGGCAGGGCTCATGTGTAGCAGAGGTCAGGGGCTTGGTCTGATGACCAGGCCCTGGGTCTCTGTAATCCCAGGTTGACTCTGGGGACGAGTCCTGTGGCTTCACCACCTCCTCCCGCTTGTATCCACTCTGAAGGGAGCTCAGGAGAGAGGCCAGCCTTCTGTGTTACTTGGCCTCCTGGGGAGGCACCTGCACCTGGGGGGGTGGTGAGCCCTAAGGCCAACCTTGGTGTAGTCCTTGAAATACCCACCAGGTGGCGATAGAGATGAGCTGGTCTGTTGAACTTGGCTCTTGAACTAGGAGGGTGAGGAACAGAAGTAGCCAGGTCCAGATTGGGAGAAATTCTGCTTGGGGTCAACCTGGGATGCGTGTCTTATGTTCTCTTGGCCTCTCGCCCTAGACTTTCAGCTTCTCCCCAGTCATCACTGAGCTTTTCAACTCTTGTTACCTTTCTGAGCAAGACCCCATCTCTGCCCTTCTTTATGTTGCCCGCATCTTGGTCTCCTCTGCTTCATTTACTCTCGGCATTCTGCACTAACAACTATGCCTCCCTCCCCAGGGCTCTCTGCTGTGCCCTGTAACCATGGCTGAAATCCTCCAGCAGGGATTGCAGGCACTGTGATGGGTAGCTGGTCTACCTCAGCATGCGGGCCTCTCCTGGTCTTCACATAGCTCAGTCTACAGGGTCTCTGATCTGTCCTTTGGTGATGGGTTCTGGGATGGTCCTGAGTAGGACAAGGCTTGGAAGGATCCTTGCAGGCCAATCTGAGCCTTTGCCAGTTTGGTATCTATCTCTGGCTCCTCCAGCAAAGACAACTTTACAAGTTTGTGGACATGGAACCCCAAGAGGTCAGTTTTGGCAACAGCTTGGGAGACATCTCCTTGCTGACTGATGTCATCTGCTTTGCCACACAGTCTCTGTGTCTAACGCTTGCCATGAGTCACACTGTCTCTACTCATGGTGGCGACATTTGTGGCAGCCTCTCTCTACTTTTGTCTGAACCCCGAGCCATGGTCACGTGGTTATTAAATTCCCTCCTTGCTCCTTCTTTCTAGGAACAACTGTGGCCTATTAAACGTAACCATTTCTGGGACCATAGGAAGCTCTGTCAGCTGTTTGTGTTGACCCAAGACTAGAACTGTCCCCTCTTGACTCTACTCAGGAGGTGATGGTTACAACGTGACCTGTTCTAACTACCTCAAGCTCAGGAGAGAAAGGACAGAATTCAGAAAGATGTGATTCGAAGGCTCTCCATACATGTGTTCTCACATGGAAACGTGGGATTCCTGTCCAAAGCCAGAGGGGAGGTGGCATCGGGCTTCATGGATGGTTTGGACTACCCTTCCTTGTAGTAGAGGAGATGGCTGCAAATAGGAAGTCAGGGAACCAAGCCAATCCAATCCAACATTTATTGTTGCACAAGACTTTTGCAGCCTTTAGGGGATCTTCTGCCAGGGGCTTGGGTAGGAAGCTGTGTGGCCACAAGAGGGAATGGCAGACACAGGATGCTGTGACCCCCAGACTCTTGTGCAGATGACATATGGGGTGGAAATCTCCTCAGCCACCCTACAGAGAGGGTGGGGAAGGCAGAGGGATTCAGGAATAATGGCAATACAATATCAGTGGTGATACAAAAACAAAAACAAAAACCCAACAGGATCCTACTGGATACAATATATAAAAAGGCAGCAAAGGAAGAGTCTGTGTTTTCATTTTCCCATTTGCCAGATCTGAGTTCAAATCCTGTCTGAAAGACAGGGTGAGATACCTGCTCTCTGTGAGACTCAGTTTCCTGATCTGTGCTGGGTTGGTGGGCAGATTAAGGGGCCCACGGATACACATCTCTGGGCCTAGTTACAATAGTTGGCACATAGGTGAGCAGCCAAAGGGCAGCTCTTGATTGCTTTGGTTGTGCGTAAGGCTGGTGTGACTGGGGCTTGGAGAGCAGGTAGGCCTGGTCCCAGGCCCCAGCGTTCGCTGGTATAGTCTCCTCCCTTCCCACAGGCCCCCCAAGTTCCTCGGCCATTGGGTTGCATCGTTCCACCTTCTAGACTGTCGCTGGGGCCACTCCATCCTCAGAGGAGATGGCAAAGACAGAAGTGCTCCTCAAAGGTAAACTTCAAATCGCAACTTCAGCTACCCAACTTCAGCTACCGGAGGTAGAGAAGCTCACTCACCTGCAGGAGCCGGGAGGTATTAGAACACCCGGGGGAGGGGACTGCGTTCCCAGAGAGGTGCCTGGACAGCAATGCTTAACCCAAAGAAACTTGACAGCAGTGGTGGAATTTCAGGCACGGTTGGGGTTGTGGTGCTGGGTGATCTTGCAGGGCAGAACCTTTCTGCCCTCCGAGCACAAAAACTTTGAAGATGGGCGGTTGCTTTCCTCCGATTGGTCAGAAGAGCCACCAGGGAGCCGAGTCCGAGCGGGTCATCAGAGGCGGAGTCTGATGGCTGTTCCGCCCCTCATCCCCCGAGGATGTGCCTCCCAGCTCTCCCGCCTGCATAGAAACGCTCTGGGCAGGCGCAAGGGCTGCGCTCTCCAGGAGTGTGCCGAGGCGGGGACCAGGGCAGCCTCCGGGCAGCCTCTGCTCCCGGTGCCAGCCGGGGTGGGTGCGAATGGGCGGAAGAGGTCGCCTTGGGTCCCTGCGTGCCTGGTGGTCAGACCAGGGAGATCTCGGCCTGAAAGCTGGAGGAGCGGCGCGCGCTGGGGCTGACGCGGGTCAGCATGGAGACCTGTGTGCTGGACGTGGCGCCGTTGCTGCCTCCCCACGGGTGCTGGTGTTTGGGGTTCCAGCCCAGTACGCCCTGCAGGTGCCAGCGCCGCCACTTCCGCCGCAGCTCGGCTTGCACCTAGGAGAGGGGAGGGTGGTTAGGCTCGCCGCCCTGGAGCTCCTGCCAGGCTGCTCGCTGTGTAGGGTGGCGAACCAGGCAGTCCGATCCTCATTGGAAGTCTAAACTGAGACACCCGGGTGCTGTCTTGGGCGGGGCAGAGTTGAGGCAGGGTAGGGACCTTGGAGTGGGTGGGGGAGGAGGTGGGCGGCAGAGGATCCCAGAATGCAGTCTAGGCGAGTGGGGCGGGGGTGATATACCCAGATTCCTCTCTTCCTGGCCTCCAGCTCACTTGAGTTCGTCCAAGTGGACGTCTGCGCTTTGCAACCAGGGCTCGGCTGCAGC
This sequence comes from Pedetes capensis, assembly GCA_007922755.1. Lineage (NCBI taxonomy): Eukaryota > Metazoa > Chordata > Mammalia > Rodentia > Pedetidae > Pedetes > Pedetes capensis. The sequence goes on along the minus strand of VMDO01019455.1, from coordinate 26,628 downwards.
TCCACCCTCACACGCTGCCCTAGCCCCCAACTCAGTCTGCACACACACAGCCACTTAACTCCATGCTTCCCCAGCGCTGAGGAGTGCAGGAGCCCTCTCCCCGACCCGGGATGGGTGAAGGGTGTTGTTACAGTGTAGATTCTAAGACAGCAGGTCTGGGGTGGTCACAAAGATCTGCGTTTTCGACTAGATTCTAAGTGACTAGGATGCTGCCAGTCTGAGGACTACACCTGGAGTTGCTGTTGCTGTTGTTTAAGCCAGAAATGGCCAATTTGCAGCCTATGGGTGGAAGTCAGCCCAGGACAACTAGTCTGGTGGCCCCACAACCTCTTTTAATGTCATGTGGTTTGAGTGTGTATTTCCTTCATGACTCCCTTTGGTGTGAATAAGCACAGACTACATTATATAGGGCTGGGATTTAGCTCATTTGGTAGAGTGCTGCGCTGCAGTCTCTGAGGTCCTGAGTTCAATTGCCAGCACCACAAAAATGGGAGAAGGTCCTGGCAATCCCGAAACAGTCAGCCATTGAAAACCCTATGAGGGTTGCTATAAGTCGGATACTGACTTGATGACACCTAACAACAACAACAACATTATATAAGAAAATTCCTCCTTACTCAACATGGCCAAAAGGTTGAACATCCCTAGAACCATCCTCACTCTCACAGATCCCAGCAGTGTTTCTGGACCCTGGACCAGGGGGTTCTGTTCCCTGACTGCCAAGGTCCGGGGAGGAGCTTACCTCGCCATTGAGGAAGCAGTAGAGGACGGCCACCACGAAACCCTGGGGAGAAAAGGACAAGAGAGATGATGCAGACAGACCCCAGGAGCTCCCACCCCACCCTCGGGTCCCACATAGCTCCTGTGCTCTAGTTAAAGAAAGAGCTGCACATGAAATAGGTACTTAACCAATACTTCTTGTTGTTAGGTGCCGTTGAGTCGGTGTCTGACTCATAGTTACCCTACACCCTACATACAGCAGGTGAAACAGTATTGTCAGTGCTCCTCTGCTATTCATAATGGTTTTTGGGAGTGGGTTGCCAGGTCCTTCTCCCAAGCCTACAACACCTGGTGTTCCCAGTCGGTCTCCCATCCAAGTACCAACCAGGCCTGACCCTGCTTAGCTTCCGAGATCTGATGGGATCGGATGGCACAGTGCTACAGCTGCAGTTGCTAACCAATACTCATTACAACAAAAAGACTGGAATCAGTGGTGAGGGGCCACGGCCAGAGAAGAACTCAGCCTGAAGTCAAGTTCATACCTGGAAAGACCCCACGACGAGCTCAAAGACCATTTTCACTTCAGCCTTAAAGTTGTCAGGGAAGAAGGCGAACATGATGTAGTGTACTCCAAACAGGGGGATCAGCAGGAGAGTGGACTTGGCCAGCCTCCTGCGGACAGGGAGGGGTAGGTTGTGGGTATGCGCGTCCATGTGTGTGCACACCATTGGGGCTGGCGGAGGGGGCAGCTGGGGCCACATAAGCTGTGGAAAATGACCAGGATGTGTGAGGATGGATGGATGGCTCCCCTACCTACCGAGCATGCCCACATCTGCTCCTGTCCCCTGTCTGCAGTGCCACTGCCCTCTTGTGCCTGGCCTCCTAGCCTTGAGAAACTCTGTTCTTCCCCTTCCAGGGAGCAAGTTCAAAAGAGAGGCCAGTGAGAGGATGATACAGGATTGGGATTTCAGTGACTAGTGAGATGATCCCAGGAAAACAAGAATCCTGGTGCCCCCTTTCCCACTCTCAGTTTCCTTAATCTATATGATGGGGCAAATGTATGCTCAAGTTACTGAAGTTGGGGAGCACTGTAAACCCAGAAAAGCTTTGGATGCCATAAAGCACAGCACATCTGTGAGAGACCACTTCCTTACTGGGAATGCAGACTACAGGAAAACGATGTTGTGCCCGCCGGGGTGCTGACGGCACATGACCAAGGCTCCTTGGGAGGGTGGCGAGTGCCCGTGGGTACGCCTGGTCCCCAGGCGTGATCAGTATGGCCCTCTGGCTTCTCTGCACTGTCCACTTCTCTGGAGTTACCACGTTCCCTGGGATTGCACCCCTCTCCCCGACCTGGCCACGCCAGTGTGCACACCCCCAGTATGCTCAGGAGGATGAGCTTCCCCTTCACTAGGCCTGGTGTCTGGCAGTGGCAGCACTCACTCTAAATGCTCTCCTCTCTCCCAGGCACAGGCTCCCCCTGGTGCAGGCCCCCTGGCCAGCTGACCTTGTAGCTGGCCTAGGCAGTGTGAGCCATCGTTCCCTGGCGGAGAGAAGTTGGGGAGAGCCTTGGGGCGTGGATCTCTTCCCTTGTCTCTCCTAACCTGGGGGTCAGGCCAAGGAGCCCTGGCCTGGGTCTGAGGTCCCACTAGAAGCTCTGGGGACAGGTGCTGGTTATGTCCCTCGCCCTCCCTCCTGGGCCTGGCTTCCGGCTGTGCTGGGATCCTGAGCACGGCCCACCCCGCTTCGGGTGCAAATCCGTCCCACGCACCGAGGCTGACAGATGGAGGCTTTCTTTAAGTTGAAGAGTGGGAGCTGACGGCCCCTCCTTGGGGAGCTCCATCTCTCACTGCCAGCACCCCTTCTCCCTGCTGACAGCTGTTCTTCCCCATCTCACCCACACAGCCCTGGCCAGGCCCAGCTCTGGTTCTTTCCCTCAGATTCCGGCCCCTCTGAGCCATCGTACTTGAGGGGAACAAAGCCGGGCAGGCAAAAGAGAGGCTGAGGGTACACAGGGTGTGCGCGCTCCCCTCAGCCTGGTGCAGACCCCATGGGGCCTTCCTCCTGCATAGGAGGGGAAGGTCCCCCCACGCACCCCCAGGCAGGAGAGAATGCTGTCACGCCAGGAATGCAAGTCTCCGTCTCATCAGACAGAATCACACGATTCCAGAATAGAATCCTAAATCCAGCAGCGCGTGACATTCTAGTCAGGAATCTTAGAACCACAGTACTGACTCGACAAACACAAGCCAGGCCAAGAACATTCTAGGATCCCGGGCCCGGAAGGCCCTTGTGGGACCGTCAGTTTTGTCTTGTCTGCACAGCACAGAGCCTCAATCTCCTGTTCCCATCTGTGGGCACCAGACCCCACTCACCATCTCCTAGCCTCCATTGCCATGCCGCTTCTTTTCTTTCTTTCTTTCTTTCTTTCTTTCTTTCTTTCTTTCTTTCTTTCTTTCTTTCTTTCTTTCACTTGGCTTGATCTTGCTATGTAGCCCAGGCTGGCCTGGACCTGGCAGTCCTGCTGCCTCGGTTTCCCAAATGCTGGGATTATGAGTGTGCATTGCCACACCCAGCCAGTTTAAATGTTTCTTTAGTTCTGCCCTTAGGCCCTTTTGCTCCCATAAAAGCCTATCTCTTGCCCTATCCTACCAGGCAGAGGGACCAGCCCTCACACTTTTCCAAGCAAGGAACACCATCACTGTCCTAAGGACCATGTGGCCCTCTCCCTGCCCGTGGTGACATGCTCCTCAACTCTGGAGGAGGAGAGAGTATGTGCCTAACCTTTCTGTAAAGTGGGGACCATTGTATAGGGGACTCTGGATGAAATGAGATGACACGTGAAGATCCCTTAGCACATGCCTGGCGTGTACACTGCCCATGTCACTAGTATTTTGGGGAATGCTGGGGAATATTGACCATAGCTTTCTCATGGATAGAAGGGGACTCCCCCGAGCATTCTGCTGTGCATGCATTGCACCCCTTTTCTGTACCAGGTGCATGCTGGGGAATGGGAACATGGCATGAGTAAGACCCGGGTTATCTCTGCCCCCTTGAGCTCTTGGACCAGCCGCAGGTGGATGCCCAGGGAGAATCAGGTCAGTGAAGGCAGAAGTAGCAGACATGGGTGAGGGGTGGCTGGGACAGGGGACACTGATGGCTGAACAGAAGGGGGCTGAGTGGAAGCAGGCAAGAGCAATATGGTTTGGGGGTGACTATGGCAGGTTCAGAGGGATGTGGTGTGATGTGAAGACGGGGGTGGAGTATGGGGGGCCAGGGCATGGGGCCAACACTCACGAATACGGTCTGCTGTCGTTCTTCCCGATTTCGGGGGGCCGCAGCTTCTGAACCAGGATTCGGATGATGCAGATAAACAGGATGAAGTTGACCTGGGGGTGGGAGTCATTCAGGGGAGGCTGGGGGCTGACAGCTGGATTTCTTCCCCAGGGCCCCCTGGCTGCCCCTCCAATGACCTCGCCCTGGCTCCTCCCCCTCAGCCGGTCATGCCAGCCTCCTCTCCACGTGCCTCCCGCTCCGATTCCTCTGGAGGAGAGGCTGGCAGCAGGGGGCAAGAGAAGGAGCCCACATCAGACAATGGGAAGCCTGGGGTCAGTTTGAACGTAGGGACCTTTCCTGTGAGACCACAGGTTAGTTGCCTACCCAATCTGGGCCTCAGTTTCCCCATCTCCATGTGGTGGGAGAAGGCCTTACCAAGATGGAGGTGAGGATGGGGGCCTTTATGATCCACCACAAGGAGGAGTTGATGGTGTCCCAGCACCTGGGCAGAGGACGGTGGGGGAAGAGAGTGTCTTCAACTGGGTGGTCAGCAGCCCCCAGCTGCCTCCAGCTCTGCTCCCAGAGTCTCCATTCCCCAGGTCTCCCCGCAACCTCCTGCTCTGGACAGAATGCTATGCTCTGTCCAGGCCTGGGTGGCTTTACCATCCCATCCAGGGCATCTGCCCCAAAGGATGGCAGCTGAGGAAGGGAGGAGGGGGGGAGGGAACAGCTCACCCGTAATCCTCAAAATGGACCCTGCTGATGGCCCACACCATGATGAATGTGCCGGGTACCCCTGGAAGGGCCAAAGGAGAGCAAAGGAGAGGAAAGGACACAAGAAGCAGGGGCAGAGGGCACAGGGGAGAGATTTAGGAGAGAGAACCAGAGAGAGACAGGGAGAGAGAGAGAAGGGTGGGTTTTCAGGGCTGCCAACTGTGGTCACACAGGTTATTCACTGTGCAAAGATGCTCCTCTGAGGCCTGAGGGACTGTGTCCCCCTACAGGGGCTGTCTTTCTCTAATTTTGACAGAGGCATCTTATAGATCAGCAGCGGCCCTGTGTGCATCAGGGGCTGAAGGAGACACGGAGGGGTGTTCGCGGGATCTGTCCCACAAAGAGTCTTAGGTACAGCGACAGCCTAAGGGCCTGGCTCCAGGATCAGACATTCCGGGGACTTTTATCACCCTTGGCTGAGATCTCTGTAGGCAGGACCTCAGACTGCAAGCTGGAGTGCCCCCCCCCCACCCAGGGAGCTCCCCAGGCTTTGGCCCCTCAGCCCCCAGCCTGGCAGCCCTCCCTGGTACCATACCCCAGCCGATGAGTATGTACCCCCAGAAGTACTTCCGCTCGGAGAAGAAGGAGACTGCCAGCAGCGTGTGCAGGTAGAGGCCCTCGACTAGCAGCCAGAAGAAGTTGGCCATGACACAGTACTGGAAGAAGACCACGGCTGCCTTACAGCCCACCTGCAGTGGCGGAGCACAGAGGAGGCTCAGCGGGGCCAGCAGGGCTCTCTCCCCGTCCCCTCCCCTGCCTGGAGGCATGAGCACACTGCGGCCCAGTCAACTTCATCTTTGCTTTTTGCCTTTTTTTCCTTCTTTAAAATGTACTCAGCAGTTTTCCCATTATCCCTGACTTTCGATATCTGATGCTTTGGGATTAAACTGGGCAATTTTTATTATACCTCCATCAATTCATCATCTACATACCTGCCCCTATCTGTTCACCCACCCAGCCACCCAGCCACCCACCCACTACCCATCTGTCCCCTTAGTAACCTACCACCAACCCACTCACCGATGTGTCTACCATGAACACCTCCGTTCCTCGTCTGTTCATCTTCCTATCTACCAGCCCTTCCACCCACCCATCTCCCTCTCTGCTCACCTGCCAACGCACCCCCTTAGCCGCCTAGCCATCCAGATCCACCAGTCGGCTTGTGCGTTTACTACCTGTCTGCCCACCTGCCATCTCCCCACCCACTGTCTAGTCTTCCTTACTTTATCTGTCTTTCTGCCTCCTCCCGCCTCCACCCATGCACCTTTTTACCCCGAGGTCCACCTCCCGGCTCACCCACCTAACCTAGCCCCACCCACTCATCCACCTTAGCCCATCAGGAAGAAGGCTGAGAGTGAATTCTCGCTTGAGTTGGTGGGAGTGGCTGCCTGCAGGGTGCAGGCTGGACTGCGGAGGGGTGGATGGAAAGGTGGAGCAGAGAGTGGGACTAAGAGGGCAGAGGAGAGAGAAGTACGGTGAGGAGAGGGGATGGGTGGCTCTTCCTCCTGGGGGTCCCAGGAAGCCATAGAAGAATGGGGTCCCAGGCAAGTGAGGACAACAGGAGAATCAGGGAGACTCCAGAGCACAGTGACCAAGGGGCTCTGAGAGGCCCAGCTGGTGTGACCAGAAGGGCTTCTGGGCCTTCTGTCCCCTCCCAGAATGTTTCCCATTTTGGATCCAGCCTTGCTGCCTGTGGGCCAGGGCTCATCATCACCCTCCTCAGAGAAGCCTGTACTCCTGCTTCCTCGCGAAACCAGAACCCAGGTCCCCACCCTTCCCTTCTGGGCCTTTGGCTTTGAGGCCTCCTCAGAGAGCCCCTTCCCTAGCTGGGATGGGGAGGAGAAACAATATAGAGGGAAGAGGGGGAGAGGATAATCTCAAAGTAAACCATGCAACTTCATGAGTACATGGGAAAAATAGGGAAACTTAACTCAAATATGCATGTGAGTTTTACTACCTATTAGTCAAAAGGTTCCATAAACCTTATAAGTTGATAAAAGTGTAACCAAAAGAGATGTAATGGTTACATAATGGAAAAAGCCAATGCTGTATTACTCTGTACCCCACCAACATTTATTAATAAAAGGAGCAAAAAAATTACTATCTACGGGGCTTTCCAAGTGTACTCAGCTCTTTAACAGGACAGTGACATCTCCTTGCCTTAGAAAGGCTTTGAAGGCTGCTAATGATAAGGGACGGGGAAACCAGTCTCCTTAATTACAAGCCAACCGGAGGCTGCAGGCTGTCCCCTAGAGCCTGTGGCTCACGCTGCAGCTGCCACCCTAGTTGTGGGTTGGACCCTGGGGTTTCTCTGCTGCGCCAGGATGTCTGAGATTCCACAATCCTAGGTCCGTTCTTTGGGGAGAAGGTACTGCTGTCTCTGATAGAATGTGCTGCCTCTGGGGTCACTCGGGAAGCAAAGAGTCCTTGGCCACAAGGCACAGGAGGGAGCAAGGACTGTCTCAAGGCCTCAGTCCTTACTGAGGGACCTTGAGCTCAGAGTCACTTACAGGTGAACCCCTTAGTGACGGACGATGAATTCCCTCGACCTCCCCTAGGAAGGCTGGGGCTGGGCCGAGGCAGGGCAACAGAAGGAGCACGGTATGTGTTCGGGTGACTCCAGGTGGCACAGTGAGGGCCTGAGGAGAAGCAAGGGCTGCGCTGTGAGCAAAGGCCTGGTGGCAGATGGCAGAGTTGGAAGAAATCTTGCACAGATGCGGAAACTGAGGCGGGGAGTTGCCCAAGTCCATGCAGGAAGTTAGCATCGAGGTAGGATGGGGACCCCTGGGCTGGGGCTAGGAGATGTCCCATTTCCCCAGTGTTTCCCATGGGCAGAGGTAGGTCTGTGAGTGCCAGGTGGCAGGGCAGCCTGGTGCCAGGAGCCGGGTGGGATCTGAGGAGCTGCCAGGGGGGCTGGGTGGGGAGTTTTGCCATCTATCCTTGGACAGATGGGGTCGGGCAGAAAGCAGAAAGGGGAAGAGAGGAGAAGGGTGGGAGCAGAGGGAGGAGGAGAGGAGAGAGAAGAAGAGGAGAAGAGGCCATTGTGGGATCCAAGATGAGGCGTGATTTGAGGTGGGGCAGGAGCCTCACCGAGGCCTCAGAGCAGTGGTCGGACTCCTCGCTGTGGAAGAGGGCCAGGTCCTTGATGAAGACAGCGGCGGCCCGCAGAATGAAGGACGTGAAGAGGTGCAGGTGAATGTAGTTCCGGGTGCAGTGGAGCTTCCTGCATAGGGCAGGCACATTTGGGAGGCTAAAGGGGCCTGGGACTCCCACCATGGCCAGCATGGCTCCAGGCTCTGAGCAAAGTGCGGGCAGGGAACATGGGGTCCCCTGTGTGCAGACCCCCCTTTGGTACCCTACAGGTGCCGGGAGTCCTGGTCATGGGCAGTCCTGTGGGTTGCAGCACAAGGAGCGCCTGGGCCACCTGCTGTCCAGGGGATGCTGGCCGGGCAGGGGCTGGGGCAGAGGCAGTGGAGGGGCGAGGGTACGGCTGGACCAGGCTGGGCCTAGCAATGGGAGTGACATTTTCCAAGTCTGCTTCAGGGCCTGTTGCCAGGGCTGGGACTCACCTGAACAGGCTCAAGATAGCTGTGGCAATCAGAAGGGTGGCGAGTGACAGGCTGTAGCCGATAGTGTAGCCAGTCTTCACAGAATTGTAGAACATGGTCTGCTCTTCCTGGAGGGAGGAGGCAGAGGATGGTGGGCAGGATGGGGTCGGGGAGGGCTCACCTAGGCTGCTGACCCGGCAGAGGCAGGGTGGCTACACATCCTGCCTGCCAAGCCTGCCTCTTAGACAGGAGGCTGAGGCCCTGGGCCCCCAAGAGCAGCTGGAGACAGCCCCACCCCCCGCCCTGGCCTCTAACACTGTTTTCCTTAGACAGGACAGAGCTGTATCCCAGCTGGGCCGAGGGCTGAGTTTGTTCTGGTCTCAGCTCCTTTGTGAGTGATAAGTCGGTTCCACTTGCCCATCCAATTACTCTTCAGCCACGCGTCCTGGCCTTTCTGACCCACTTGGGAGGCCCTCTCTCTGTGTGGCCAGGGGAAGCCCGCAGGGACTGTGGGGCGTTAAGGGTGATGCTGGGGTGAAATTCCTATTTGGACTCTTGGTGGGCTAGAGTCAGCGGGATGAGGGCAACCTGGCCTTTCTGGGACGGGTAGGACAACATTGGGCTCAAAGCCTTCTTGCTTGGCCCCCTTTCCTGATGCCCTCCGCATGGACACACAGGCAGGGCTGCAGCCACTGGGCAAACCCCACCTGCCCCACCCCCCACTCTGACTGAGGCTCTGGCTGAGAGGGATTTAGGGGAATTAGGCCCTAAGGCTCTGGAGAGCTTTGAGGGCCTCTGAGGAAATCTCTACTCATTGGGAGGCGGGAGAGCACTGTCTGAGAAGGGTATATTTGCACCCCAAAGCAGTGAGAGCCTCCTTAGCTGAAGACCCCAGTTAAACATCTGACTCCTCATCAATATCACCACTTGGCTCTCTAAAACTTTATAGAGACCTCCTGGGCTTTAGCTGGTCTGGGGCAGATCCTTGGCCTGCGAGAGGACATCATGTTCTGTTCCTGTCCCTGCCCTGACGCACTGTGGGGTATCTGAGGCTGGTTCCTTTCACGATCCGTGCCTCAATTTTCCCTCTGGATGGGACAGGACCACGGGAATCTTCCTGCCCCGCCACCCCCTGGCTGGAGCGAGGCCCCCCCGGGCAGTCGGGTGGCCCAGCTTGGGGTTCTGCTTCAGCTCCTGCTGCTCTCAGGACTCCTTCCTGCATGAGATGCTCGTGGAAGGTCCCCCACAGCCTGTCAGGGAGAGACTGGGGATGGGCCTCCAAAGACACAGGCCTAGAGAGGGAGGAGGCTGTGGGCAGACCCCAGGAGTCCTGGCTCCCACACAGACAGGACCCCCACTCCCCTGGGGGGAAGGACGAGATGCTCCAGGGTGGTGTGAAGGTGTCTTGAGACCCACCTCATCCAGACTTGAAGCCGTGTCATCCAAGCCACAGGCGATGGGGTAGGGGCCAGGCTCCAGCTGTGTCCAGCCCTCATCCGTGCAGCTGCGGCTCACGTTGCGTCCTGGGAACAAGAGCAAGAAGGGCAGAGGCTGAGACTGGGAGGGCAGCCAGTCCCAGAGCTGGCCATGGAGCCTGGCTGCTTCAGCATTGGGCTGAGGCCCAGAACTTGGCCCTGTTCCCCACAGCCCTGATGCTGTCAGGCTTCAGCTGCCCTGACCCTGACACCCAAGGCACCCTAGGGGTCCCTGAGATAGGGAGGAGCCCCCATGGGGCTGCCAGGGGGCCCTTCCATGCAGATGACAGAATCAGAGCACATATTCCTGGGCTCAGCCTGCCCCTTGTCACCGACTAGACCTGATCTCAGGTGCAACAGAAACTCTGATCCTTGTCACAGAATGATCCTTGCTCCTTGCCATAAGCTGAATGCTGACCCTGTCCCTGGGCTGTCAAGGGGGAAGGGGGACCACGGCTGTCTGGTCCTCTGTCAGCCTGCCTGGGCCTGCGGGGCTAGGTTTCCTCCCACACCTGCTGGGGCTCAGATGTGCTATTAGACAGGGACCAAAGGTGTGGGTTGGAGGACATGGGAGAGGGAGGTGGGTCTGCCAGCCTCCTGCACAGGGAAGAAGGAGTTCTTGGCGGGGAACCTGCCCAGACAGAGCATACGAGGGTGGCTGAGGCAGCTCAGCACTGCGGGATCTCGGGTCAAAACATGTTGAGCCTAGGGCTCCAGGGTAGCTGTGCTCCCTGCTGTCCCTGGAGGCTCAGGACTTGCAGCAAAGAGATAGGATGGCGAAGGGGCCCTGTGAGAGAGTGGTTCCACCAGAGGCTCCTGCGGAGGCCTCCTCTCCCCTTAGAGGAAAGGCAGGGGTTGCATAGACCGTGGGTGAACCAGGGAAGACTCCCTGCCTCTTTTCCAGCACTCCTTCCTCCCCGGTGCCAGGGCTGCCATTGTCACCATCGACACCACCTTCAGTAGCAACACCAGCCCTGTCTCCATCACAACAGGGAGCCTCAGCGTCTTCGCCACCGCTACCACCACCACCATCTGCAGCCTCGGCAGCCTCACCATACCCAGCTTCACCACAAGTTCTGTGAACTTTCCACATGTGTGTGCCATGCAGAGCCCTTCAGGCACACTTAGCCTATCCAGTCCCTCAGCTGCCCAGCAAGGACAGACACCGCATTTCACACAGAGAAGGGGAGGCTCCAGGAGGCTGGTCACTTGCCCATAGCCACAAACAGAGCACCGAGAGTGCTGGTCAGGCCTCCAGAGTCTTCCCAGGTCAGCCTGACCCACACCTGCCCTGGGCACACCTGAGGACTCGGGGTGGTGCAAGGCCACCAAAGGGGTCAGGCTGTCCTGTGAGTCAGGGAAGGTCACTGTGCAGTGTGTCTACTGCTTCCAAACTCTGCCATGTTCCTGGCACATGCCAGGTGATTTTGTGTTCTCCATCTGCCTCTGGCCTTGGCAGCCTCTTTGCTGCCGCAGCCTCCCCATCACACTGCTGCAGAGCGAGGCTCCAGCTGCCCTGCTCTGCCTCTCCCCTTCTCACCACTGCAGCTGGCATGGGCCTGGCTGGCACCCTCAAACCCAGCCCCTCACCAAATGGCAGGCCCTGCCTCAACGCCCACCCCCCCCATTCTAAGGGAACCCAGTTCTAAGGAGTGCTTTGGGGACCTAAGGCAATGCCTCCCACTCAGGATCTGATTCTTCCGTTCCCCTCTTCCTCCCCCTCTGGCATCAAGGCTCCCAGAAGCCTGGAAGTTGAGGCACTAAAGCTTTGGGCTCCTCACTCACCAGCTGGATGGGATATAGCTCAGTGGGGCCAGGTCCTGGCCACAGCAGGTCCCTGGTCCCAACATGGATTATGCTAGCATCCTGGGTGCCTTATGGGTATCTACACAGCAGCTTTATATGTGTGAATGTGTGGTGGTGGGAACATATTAACATGTGAAGGCTTGGGGCAGGAGTTATCATTAGTCCTGCTAAAAGATGAAGATTCCAAGGCCAAGAGGGGTTAAATGACTCGCCCACAGTCACACAGCAAGGAAGCTGCAGCCCTGGGATGTGGATCCAGCTGGCCCAACTCCAGATCTCTCTGGGCTCTCCCTGTCCCGTGGTGCCCTGGCTGCCTTTGGTGGGTGGGGGGAGGGAGGGTGTAGTGGGCCGTCTTCAAGGCTGGGCGGCCTCCCTCAAGAGCCCTGGGACTGTGGCCCCGGCCTCAAAGGAGCGGCTCTTGAGATTGCAAAGTGGTCACCATGGGACACTATGAAGTGGTTCTAAATCTGCAGAAGGGACCCAGAGGGTTGGGGGTGGGGCAAGGGACTTTAACCCTGTGCTAGGAGGGACATCCTTCATTCTCTGTCCCCTTCTTCTCAGCATGGCTTAAACAGCAGCCGTGCCCCATTCCGAGGGTCCCTCATCTCCTGAAAGGCACTGTCCAGGGGCCAGAGCAGAAGTCCCTCAGCCAACAGTTCTGTCCCAGCCTCTCTTCTCTCGCCACCACCACCATCTCACCTCCCCTGGCTTAGGGAGGAGCCTTCTGATGGGTCTCCCTGCTTTTCTGCCACCTCCACCTGGCTCCCCACCCAGAGATAGCTGGAGAGTAGCTCTAGCACTCTGACCTGACCATGCGCTTTCCTGTGGAAGTCTCCTCAGGGCGCCCGGGCCCGGCCAGCAAGGGCAAACTTCTTGGTCTGGCATCAAGGATTTCTTTTGGAGGGGGGTCAGTAATTAGAGGTTGAACCCAGGTCCTCATGCAAGCTAGGCAAGTGCTCTACCACAGAGATGCATTCTCAGCCTATTTTTATATTTTTTATTTTGAGAGGGGTTATCGCTCCATTGTACAGGCTGCCTCTGGCTTCAAACTTTCCATCCTCCTGCCTCAGCCTCCTGAGGTCTGGGATTATATGCATGCACCACCATGCCTGGTTAAGGCTTTCTTGTTTATGGCATGGTGAGGCAGGTTTTGGAGGACAGGGTGGTCCACAGACCCCAAAGCCATAGCTAACTAAGTCTGTTCATTTTCTCAACAAAAGTAGTATTTTCTTATTCTTAAAAAGTCATTTTAAATAGCTGAAGGTTAAGAACACCATGGATGAAAGTCATGCAGACTATAAGTTAAAGAAATATAGGAGACTGTGGCTAGGAATGAAAACAGATGAAAGGGAGTGTTTAACTGCATGTCTCCCTGCTGGAGGTGTAAGCGCCTGACCTTCAGTTCCCAAGGGGGTAGTTTGCAAGAGCAGAACAGGGATGACGCAGACCCCACTTCTTGACCCTTTGGATAACAGGACTGGAGGGGCAGTGTCTGCCCAGGAAGGGACCTGGTTCTACAGGAAAAGCTGAGGCAAGCTTGTAGAAGACAAAAGTCATGGAGGGTTAGAAGGAAGCCATCTACGCAGGCCAGATCAAGGGCCTAGAGAGGGGCTGGCTAGGCAAGGGATTGTTCAGGAAGGTACCAAAATGTTCCTGCTGGCCTAGTTCCTGAAGGCTGGTGGGTGATGGGGCCAAAATCTAGTTCCCACTCAGCTTGCCACCAGGTGAGCTCTGGGGAGGGGGGGCTCAGCTAGAGGAAGAGCTGCCCTTTCCCATCTGTATAAAGGCCCCCATTGCTCCCAGCAGCCTCCAGGTCAGCCAGATGGTAAGCTGGAGCCTGGCTTCTTAGACAAAGCAGTTGCCTTGGCACATTCCAGCAGGGACAGAAGGAAGCACTGCCCCAGGGAGGAAGGCAATTAGCAGAGGCTTGGGGAGACGGCAATTAGCAGGCACTTCCAGGGACCTGGGAGCAGGCGGGCTGCCACGCCGCCACTGGGGCTCACTGAGGCCTCCTGCAAGAGTGCCTCCTGTCTGCCTGGCCAGGGTCCCCGGAAGGAGGGCTGGTGAAAGGGGAGTCTGGAGCATGGCCACCTGAGTGCTCCCAAACTCCTCAAGAGTTCCCACCCCTCAGCATGGGGGCCAGCCTGGCCCACCCCAGAGAGGTCATCTGGTCCACCTCCAGGGACCACTTTGTAAACAGGCAAAGTGGGGTGTAGGACAAAAAGGCCACCAGGAGTAAGACCCCAGAGTCTTTCTGCTCATAACTGGTGGCTGTTTCCAGTGTCCCTTCTCCAGTTTGTGTGGCCCCATTCTCAGCACGCTGGTAGGTGTTTTATTCACTGATGATGACTCACAAGTCCTGAAGGATCCCTCTTTTCCTTTCTGTCTCGAATGTGAGCAGCCATTTAAGGTGTGACCAGGTGTGTAAGCAAAGACATCCAGTGGTTTCACGTGGCCCCAAAGTCATCTGCTCTAGGCAGCAGAAGACTGAATCACGACCAGCCCAAGAAAGACAGCAGGACCATGGGAGCTATAATTCAATCAAGTGCTTGTCAATCAATTATCAATTGCTGAGCAAATATTTAGTGAGCCCTTCCCACATGCTTATCTTTAGGTGAAGAGCTAATCAAATCCCAGGAGTCCTTGAAAGACCCAGTGCCATTGCCTCCGCTGCCAGGGAGCCCCCTGGATTACTCCAGCCCCTTGGACCATTTTCCTTTGTCTTCCCACTTCCTTGAGAGACGAATCCTATTCCAGCTGGCCCCAGGCACACCATCCCCAGCCCCCTCCCTTCATCCTAAGGCTCTTACCTTGAATGGGGGAGAAGAGCTTGAAAATGAGGGGGCAGGCCAAGACGACCATCTGACCCCGAGGAGTGGCCGGCCAGCAGGTGAGGTTGTCCCACATCTTGCTGCAGCCTGTTGGGTGAAGGCAGAGGACATATGGGTCACCAGGTCAGCATGGGGCCTGAGCCCCCAAGTGCCCCCTCTTTTCCTCCTGCTGCTAGTCCCCCGCTCAAGGAGCCCCAGGGAGGGGAGGCACAACCTGCGCAGGCTGCCAGGGCCGGTCCTAACAGGGAGGGGAAAGGGAGGGTTCCTGGGGGTGTTCTGAACTCGAGTGGAGGTTTGTATGTGGCAGTGAGGGGTGGAGGGTTCACCTGGCACTTGATAGACAGGCCCTGGGGATGCCAGGCAGGCCACCTGGACAGTCCTACACAATGACAGATTGTCTCATGTTGTGTACAACTGTTAGATGAGCCATTGAGCATCTGTGTAGGTGGAAAACTTTTGACTCTTGCTCCATTTTATGTAGAAACCCAAGGTACTTACCACACAGGATTAAATATGTGGAGTTCTGCAGAAAAGCAACACTGAGAAAAGGGGCAGAGGGCTAGACTTTGTTTTGTTCTGAGCTTCGGTTAAGGGTTGTTCAAAGTTTTGGAAAATTATGTCACCTACAGAGACGCTGCCTGTGATGTTTGAGTCAATGATGCAACCACCTGTATATATCAATCTGCCTTTATAGCTCTCTCATTCCCAGCATTTATATTTATAAGTACAACCTTCAGATTATATCTTCTTATCTTTAAGTGCAATCACGCCTGAACAGGTACATAGCATTCTATTATAAATCACTTCCCTTTTTGTTTTTCTTTTACATTACAGCTAGAGTATCATGCATACTTTTTGGCAGCAAAAAGACTGGCCTTTATTTTTATGATTTCCAAGAAAACTGACATTTGGATTTCAAAATTTATATTACAAAAATTGCCCAAGGCACTTTCAAGTACTTCAAAAATGCTGATCGATTTTGCTTTCCTGACACAAACAAGGCTATTATTCCACGTAAAAAAGGCAAGACTTGTCCCAAGAGGGCCTATTGTAGACCATCATTTTTTGAAAAAACAAATGAGTATGTGTGTGTTCCGGATTTCATTTTATAATAGTAAAGGCAGTGTTAGAAAATGTTTGTTAGCTACTAGAATAGCTAAGATGAAAAACAGTAATAATACCAAATGCTGGCAATAATGCAAAGGGACTAGATCACTCATGTAATACCGCTGAGAATGTAAAAAGGTAGATCGCTATAGAAAAAACTCTGGACCTATGTCAAAATCGGGATGCACATATATAGATAAATATTCTCACAAAAACACAAGCAAGAAGAAAGGAGAGCATTGGTGGGAGGGGTGGGGATGGGGGAGGAGGGTCATGAGAGGGTCAAGGGGAAGTTACATGAGCAATGGACAATGCAATGCATATATGGAAATGTCCTCATGAGACCCATTAAGTTGTACATTAAAAATTTCTAATAAAAAAAAGAAAATGTTTGTTAAAAGAAAGAGATGTTGGTCCAATGGGGTGATGAGCATATTGGGGTGCAACTAGTTCTTGAGAGTCTTCACAGACTTGGCAAAGTGACAACAAAGTCCCCAGCTTAGTGGAGCTATGAATGGTGATGGACATCAGAGAAGCCCCACGGTGCAGGCCATGGGGAGGCCTGGAGGAGAAGGGGTGCTCTCGAGGTTCTCCAGAGGTCTCCTCGACTAGGCAGATGCAGATGCCCTGGTTGTGTTTCTTTGGAAGTTTGGTGCTCCCGTGGGATGAGGACTACTCCAGACCCCTCCCCGGAGAAGCTTAATTGTCTCCCTGCAAGGCTGCCAGTCCCATAGATTTGTTCAGGAAACCCAACCCCTGAGCCAAAGTCAACGCCAGCTGGGCCAAGCCCAGCCCAGCCCAAGTCCGAAGGTTCACAAGTTCCCAAGAAGGGGGCCTGAGAAGAGGAGGTGGAGGGATGTCCCCACTCAGGGAAAAGCCTCAGGAATCTCAGTGCCAGAGTACGGTGGCAGCAGGGGAAGGGAAAGGCTGTGGCAGTCAGGTGGGACTTGCAGCTGAAGGCTGAGGAAGACACCTGGGCCCCGGGAGCCTGGTCACAGAGGATGGCCTCCCTTCTCAAGCTCTCGAACCCCTTTCACCCCAGCCTATCCTGAGGGTCCTATGGTCCCAGGCCACCCTTTCTGGAAGCCTTATAGGGGCCTTTTAGACCAGTCAAATCCTACCCCTGGTTTAAGACTCTGTTAATAATATCGACAAAGTCAGGCATGGTGGCACCCACCTGTAATCCCAGCCCTTGGGAGGCTAAGGCAGGAGGATCGTGAGTTCCAGGCCAGCAAGCCTCTGTCCTGTTGGGGTGGGCCGGGGAAGATAGCAGCAAACACTTACATAGCTTTGTATGCTTCTAGCAGTATTCTAACCTCCTTAAATGAATAGCATATCTAACTTATCCATTTTGCAGATGAGGAAACTGAGGCAGCATGATTAGATATAGCCCCGAATCATGTTACCGGTGAGCCTATTCCCACACTCCCTCTCCTGGTCTGAAGGGCTCCATGGCATTTCACTGGGAATTCTGTGGCTGCTGGACTTTGTTAACCCCTCTCTGACAGTGCTGGGCACACCCTGTTCTGTAGGCCAGAGACTGTGTCTAGGTCCCCGCCAGTCTTTGGGTTCTCTGAATCCCTGCTGCCAGCACAGGGTGGGAGTGGATTCAGGGCTGTGTTTCTGGCCCTGACCTCAGGTCCACCAGAAGTGGGACAGGACAGAGGGAGACTGGCCTCAAGGAGTCTCCGACTTGAAGAGTCTCAGCACAACCAAATTTTGGGGCCCAGTCAGGCAGCAGGCAGGGGAGCCAGGGAGGAGAGACCAGCACGGGGGTGGGGGTGGTTTGGGGAGCTTCTTGCAGGAGGCAGGACACACTGGTTTACTGCAGTGTCAGGGTTGGGGAAGCCACGGAGGGGGTGAAAACCATGAGGATGTTTAGGACCTGGAATGGCCACTTGGCCTGGGGGGATTCCCTGGGTGCCCGCTGGGGACTGTGGCCCCATTAGGAAAGCCCAATCAAGAGCCTGCGGTGAGAGATGGCAAGGGAGGGTAGCGTGGGACCTCTGCTGTGTTGTTTTATAGAGGCTTCCTGCACACGGAGACACACGCACTCACATGGACTCCCAGGTCCACTGGACCCCAGATGGACATGGAGAGACCAGGCGTGAGCAAACAAGCAGACAGACATGCACGGAGCGCAGCAGGCAGACACATCTAGGCATGTCCAGGCTTAAACAGACACATGCCTCGGACTCACAGAGCAACTCAGAGTCAGAGCAACAAACTTCAGACGGACAGACACAGCCAGGGGCCTGCACCTACGTGTGTGCAGATGCGCACAGAGCCCTACACCGGGTCAAGGGCACGCCACAGCCTACACACCCAGATCCCAGGCTGGCTGTTGAGTGACAGGGTGTTGACACTCAACAGGTACCCTGTGCCAGCAGTGACCTCATCAGGATCATGAGGTAGCCTGTCCCCTGGGCCAGGGAGGCACTGCAGTAGGGCGTAGAGTCTGGGGTCTGGGCCTCTTGGGCCTGCCCACAATCTGGGGGCCTGCTAAGGCCTGACTGCAGCCCGGTCCCACAGCCTGTGCTGGCAGGGTGGGGTAGGTCACAAAGGCAGTAGGCAGGTCCAGCCACCCCTGAACCCAGGCCTCAGTGTTGAGGCCCCAGGAGCCAGGGAGCCATCCCGCCTTGAGTCCAGTGGGAGGCCAGGCCTGCACATGAGACTACATGCACTCCCGGATGGGCCTGGGAGGGAGAGGGTCCAGGCCCAAGCTGGGACTCAGGAGGGGTGCAGGGAGCCAGGGAGGCTGCAGGATATAAAGGTGCTCCTTGCTCCCGACCTTGGGGAGCTGGCCTGGGATGGAGGCCCCGAGCAGGTCTGCTGCCTCGTTGCTTTGCCTCCGCAGCAAGCCTTGACACTAACACCTCCTGCCCATCTCCAGCAGCTGCCCTTAGAGCTCCCATGTTCCCAGCCACTCAGCTTCTCCAAAGCTGGCTCAACCCCCAGCTGCCAAGCCAAGAGGAGAGTACCATCATTAGTCCTAGTGGCCCCAGGCAGCTTGGTATCACTGTTCATGTTCCAGGCTCCCAGGTCCCCCCAAAAAAGAGCATCAGGGGCCCACCCATGCTCAGCCTCGGGAGCCGATCTCAACTTCCCGGCCTGCTGTGGGTGGCCTGGGGTGGGGAGGACGTGAAGGCCTAAGGCTCTGTGAGCAGACACAGTGTCTGTCAGGCCTCTGGATGCTGCACTGGTCGAGCCCAGGGCTGGGAGGAAGCAGTGGGGCCTCAGTGTCTCCCAGATGAACCTGGTATCCTTTCTTGCTCCAGACAACCAAGACGGCTCTGAACATCTATGCTGTGTACTGGGGTCACACCCAGTGATGGAATGCCCTCTCTTCTGAAATGCTAATAGCACAATGGTCCAAACTCAGTGTGTAGAGTTCTGGGGCCAGTTTACCCACTCCTGTTCCAACTCAGTCAGGGCCAGAAAAAGTTGGTTGAAGGGTACTCCCAATGGGGAGCTAACCCCGCCTCAACTTGGGCTTGGCTGGTTGTCCTGGAATCTGCCTGTTTCATTGTCCACAAGTCTCTGCCATGTAGCACTCCTCACCCCCTTTCCTGGTGGGGTGGTAGCCACGGCCTCATCTCTACTTTTCCCAGACCCCCAGAGGCCGAGTTGGCTCCATGAGTTTTTCAGATCCCTGCTTTAGTACGCTGTTGCCAGCTGATGACTGGGCCTCCCAGACCTGCCGTGGGCTCAGGAAGACACAGAGGTCAGCACCCAGCAGCTCCGGGTTGCTCCAGGGAGCTCTGGACCCTTCAGTCTCCATCTGACAAATGTAGAATGAATGTGACTTGTAGCCAAGGAGACGGGCTCCAAGGGGTCTGCAGTGCCCACTGGGGCTCACCTGTGGTCTCGTTCTCCACCTGGGCCTCCTCCAGACACTGCTGGTGCTGCACCTTGATCATCTGCACATACTCACACTCCTGCTGCAGCCTGGCTGCCCGGCTGCCCTGTGGGAGAGACAGGGAGGGGCCGTCAGTACTGTCCGCTACTCACTTCTCAGCCGAGGACTCCGGGCACACAGGGCCAGGCAAGGCCTGGCCATGGGACTGAAGCTGACCTTGCCCTGGGAGGATCCAAGCTGAACCCCTAACCCAACTCCAGAATGTACCCCATCCCAGCCCCAGACTGCACCCTGTCCCACCCCTACACTGAACCCCCATACCAAGCTGACAGCATCCCCCTCCCAGCCATACACCAAACCCCTGACTCTACAGAACACAATCTCTGACTGCACCCCAGCCCAGCCCCACTCTGAACCCCCAACCCAACCCAACCCCAGAATGCATCCCTGCCCCAGCCCCACATTGACTGAGCTGTGATCCTGACCTGTGTCTGACCCCACACTCTTGTCCACTTTGTTCCCAAAGCTGGTCTGCCTTGAGGCCACGCTCAGGGCTTCTTGGTGGCTTCTCCCAACTGTGCTGCTGCTATAATAACTGACCCTGGATAGAGGTGAGGGGGCCTCTCCTTAGAGCCCTGAGCGGGGACACTGGACCCTGCCACTCTCCAGCTTCTTGTGGCGTTGTCTGGCCCTGGCTCAGTTTCCCTGGATGGGTGGCCCTGCTAATGTCGCCTTGTTGTGTGGAGTCAGACCCTGGACTCTGGCTCCTGGGCCAGGCCTGGGAGGAGTCTGGGAGATTGGCTGGATTTTCCAGGGTCTCTCCCCATGCGAGGGGTCCATCTGTCCCTTGCTCCTGAGGCTGGGGAGGAGGCATTGGCCCTCCTTGCCCAGACCTCACCTCCTTCTTGTTGTTGTTACGTGCCATGTCCAACTCATAGCGACCGTCATAGGGTTTTCAATGGCTGATTGGGGATTGCTTTGGGAGTGGATTGCCAGGTCCTTCTCCCGTTTTTGCGGTGCTGAGAATCAAACCCTGGACCTCAGAGACTGCAGAGCAGTGTTCTACCAACTGACCTAAATCCCAGCCCCCACATCCCTCTTAGCTTCCAAATAATCCAACGTATACCAGACCTTTCAGGGCCAGGGAGGTTTAAGGAGGTGAGTGAGACCCTCTTGGATGTTGCCAAGTCTCCTGGCCTCTTCTGCCTCTGGAAGGTGGGGAGAAGGGATAGAAGAGCCTAGCCACCTCCCCTACCCTCCTCTGTCCCCTGGCCAGGGAGTGGGGTGGGAGTGGCACTGGAGCAGACATCTGAGCAGGGTGACGGCTGTCTGGGATCAACCAGAAAGAATCAGATCTTGGGAGTTCTTGGGTGGGGAAGGGAGGGTGGAGGAGCAGGTGGGTTGCTGGCAGCTTCTGCCTGGTTCTGGCTTTAGGGAGGTGGCTGCCATTCCAGCAACCCTACACTCATGTGCTAGTCTCTGCCTGGGCAGGAGCAGGTCAATGTCCCCACGTGGGCTGTGGGAGAGTCCAGCAAGACCTGTCCTGCTCAGAGATTCTCACTGACTTTTTTAAGTTGTTCTCCTTACCCCAGAATGGGGTGCTTACCAATGTGGGCCTCAGTTTCTCTGTAGGCAAAGTAGGCCTCAACTACCTCTGCTGCTGACTTAAAGATTTCTTGGAGTAGCCAGGCGCGGTGATGCACGCCTATAATCCCAGTGGCTTGGGAGGCGGAGGCAGGAGGATTGCAAGTTCGAGACCAGGGGCAGTCTGCATAACTTAGCGAGACCCTGTCTCAAAAAGTAAAAAAATGGGCTGAGAGTGCAGCTCAGTGGTCCAGCATTTTCAGAGCATGCAAGCGCGAAGCCCTGGGTTCAACCCCCAGTACCACACACACACACACACAAAAAGATTTCTTGGAGTGAGTTTGTGGGGATAGTGTAGGTTGAGGGGCTTTCTTTCACTTCTTTCCATTTGGGGGATCCCCACTTCGACCACTGGTCTGAGTAAGTCAGCTCCAGGGAAGGATACGTAGCCCAGGGGGAGGGAGCACTCCATTGCCACTGCGGGCGAGGCTGGACAACCCCGTTCCTAACAGGGCACAGAGCGGAGTCCCTTCCACACCTACAGCTCGCTCATTCCCGCTCAGCTTTGTTGCCTCACAGGTCACTTGAGGTCCAATTTTCCCATAGGCAGCTAGCACCGTGGCTGACCTAGCCCAGGTCCAAGGGACAGCCACCTTTTAGGCCGCCTTTCAGACTTTCCCAGCATCCAGACCTCATCTGTTTCTGTGCTATGGGCTTGGAAGCCAGTGGACACGAGGCCCATCTTGGACCATCAGCTTAGCCAGTCAGTTGGGGTAAGACAAGACCTGGCAAGGTGTTTAAAACTTGGCATATTGAAAGTAATATGGACCTGCCACGGAGCAGGATATAGCTATTTGTGTAACTGTTAAAAGAGCGGTCTTACAGGAAACGTTGTGCCTGCATGTTATCTTTGGGACTGTGAGCGTCCCTGAAATGCCCACAGTGATGTGGCTTAAGGGGTCTGTGGCTGACACATCCTCAAGTAAGGGGAGAAAGGTGGCTGGGGGAGCCCAGAGATGGCCTCTGAAAGAGGAACCCAGGGACTGGCCTCCTCAATTTGTGCGAGTCCCCTGTCTATCCTGCTTGCCTTGGAGCACACTTGTCCCCGAGGTATATTCCCAGCCCCTGTCCACCAGCAGCAGGGTTCTTTCTGCTTTCTGACCCCTTCCCAGCCTCTCTCGATTCTCCTGCCTGTTCTCACCTCCCATCACACAGCAACATGAAAGCGGGATGAAGGGACATCCGGTTCTGCTTCCTCCCATCCCTCGTTTCTATCCGGGAAACCTCTTCTTTCCCTTTGCCTAGTTCCTGGGGTTCTGACTTAAGTCACTCAGAGCATTCCCAGCCACAGTGCCTGGCACATGGCCCACATCAGGCTGCTCTGAGCCAGAAGACTCACTCCTGGGATTTTGGATTAAGCTCCGAGGCAAGTGGATTTGCTTTTCCCCCCTAGATTAGAAAACTCAAAGGATGCAGGGCTGGAGCTTCTGCTGCTGTCTTGTTGACAAGTGGGACATAATAATGAAGGCCACACAACTGAAGGCAGAATAAAGAGTTGGAGAAAAACCAGGTCTTCTTAACACTGGCTGAGCCTCTGAATGCAGCTGTGCCTAAAACCAGCACTGCTTCCCACAACATGAGCCAATACCTTTATTTATGGCTTCAGACAGTTGAATTTTCTGTCCCTACAACCAAAAGTGTCCAGGCTTATGAGCTAAGTAAGGACAGAACAGCAGATGCCCTCTCTTCTGGAGCTGCCAGAAGCCAAGGTTATGGGCATGCAGTTTGCCATGAGAGATTTCTTTTTGAATTGCTGGGGAGGAGGAGGTGGTTGGTGTAGACTTAGGGTTCCCAGATGCTTCTGCCTGCCACTCTCTGGGGACAGGAGGATATTGGGTCAGCTGTAGCCAACTCCACTTCCCCGGCAGAACAGCCACACAGCCTTTCCTAGGAGGCAATTTGGGGTGGAGGAGAGGAGAGAGGGATGGGTACAGGAGCCCCAGGGTAAACGAGGAGCCCCGGATGGCTCTGAATCAAAAAGGGGCACTCTTGCTGATGAACTCTGTCTTTGCCACAACTGAGTTGAGTGATAGGGCCCATCTATCTAGAGAAGGGTAGAGGAAATGGAGACCCAAGGTGGGACCTGAGGTCACCCAGCAAATGGACATCCCCAGATGGGAACTTAGTCTCTCACTGCTGGTCTGCATAGCATCGATTCTTTTCCATAGAGTTGCCTTTGGCCATCTGGTCAACCATTGCCCTTTGAAGGCCAGGGCCACGGCCAGGGCAGCTCCCTCTAGCCCTTATCACTGAGGAATTCAAGCAGACTTTGGACTTCCTCTCCCACTTATTTCCTTTTTCTAAACATCCTCATTATCCTTCTGGACTCCAGACACACAGAAAGAGTTGGAAAATTCCCTGGCCAAATACTGCCGGACTACTGATCCCAGGAAGGGCTCCGGGGTGGGATGAAGCTGGAGTGTGGGCTTCATATAGAATGGGTAATAGAGGGAGGTCTTGGAGGATGTGTAAGAGTTAGACAATTAAAGGTAGAGTAAGAGACAGCGAGAGCAGGGTGCGCATGAGCAGGGAGACAAGAAATTTCCTATTACATTCATGTGACAGTTCACGAATTTGAGAAACCTGTTTGTGGCTGGAGCCAGGAGTTCTGGGGACATCAGGAGACGCAGGCAGGAGTGGGGTTAGGAAGAGCCTTGATTGCAAGTTTTGACTCCGAGGCATTCTGGGACTCTCAAAGATTTGTTGTTGTTGTTGTTAGGTGCCATTGAGTCGGTGTCTGACTCATAGTGACCCTCATAGGGTTTTCAATGGCAGACTGTTTTGGGATTGCCTTGGGAGTGGATTGCCAGGTCCTTCTCCCAGTTTTGCGGTGCTGGGAACTGAATTCAGGAACTCAGAGACTGCAGCGCAGTGCTCTACCAACTGAGCTAAATCCCAGCCCCTCAAAGATTTAGACCAAGCCAATAAGGGTGGGAGATACACATATTGCAAAGACCCCTCAGGTTTCAAGTGTTGGGGCCCAGGAGTGTGTGAGGCCCTCAAGGAACAGCTGGCTTCCAAGGGGAGTATAACATGCAGTAGGCTGGATGAGGTGAGTCTGGAGAAGGAATTCTCTGTCTGCAGATTGGCAAGCACTGGGAGCCACGACGAATGACTTGTGCTTCTGCGGTTTGTCAAAGGAGGTCAGTTTTTCCTTCCTGGGACCATCAGAGGAGGCAGGGAAATGGGAAGTAGAGGGCAGAGTACTCAGGGGTGGTCCCACTGACCATCTTTCCCATTACTCCAGCCCTGTGCTAAAACTACCACAGCTCCCAAGATTTATTTAAACCCCTACCATAAAAATGGGGTAACAGACACAGGGAGAAGCCAAGGACCCGGAGAGAAAGCTGTAGTTGTTATTTTTAGGTGCCATCAAGTTGGGTCTGACTCACAGCAATCCTCATAGGGTTTTCCATGATTGATTGCTTCAGGATTGCTTTGGGAGTGGATTGCCATGTCCTTCGCTCATTTTTTGGTACTGGGGATAGAACCCAGGTCCTCAGAGAGTGCAGAGTGGCACTCTACCAACTGAACTAAAGCCCAGCCCCAGAGAGAAACAGTGTGATCAAAAGCCCAGAGGAATTTGTATCTGGCTTTTTGTGTTTGAACTGGTAAGACATGGAGATCTTGTGGGGGAGCTAAGTGGAGGAGAGAGAAGGCACAAGAGGGGAAAAGGGCAGGAAGGGGCCAGGGGCATGGGAAGTTAAGATCGATCACGGAACACAGAAGTCACAGAAGAGAGGAGAAACCTGCTGCCAGCTCTGCAGAGGGCACTAAAAGAAGCTGAGATAACACCTCATCTTATTGTGAAAGGGCACAAGGGAGCCTGCTGTAGTGACAGGAATGTGTAATCGCCTGCCCCGAGCAGTGGCCACACCAGTGTGTACACACGTGACCATTCACTGAGCAGATCCTTAGGAGTTGTGTGTTTTACTAATTTAAAAAATATTCCCTAAGTCTTGGAGCAGCATGTGGCACATCATGGCCCCACTGGAAGAAGGTAAGGTGGCAGAACCTAGTTAAGACTTCGGGTTCCAGAATCAGACTGTCTGCCACTTCCTGGCTTGGTGACCATGGGCAACTTACCCAATCGCATCTGTAAAGTGGGGGCCATGACAGCACCTCCAACTTCTAAGATTGTGTCAAAGGTCACAATGGAAGGTCACCAGGAGGTTAGTAGGGGACTGCCTGTAAGTGTTAGCAGTATTGCCAAAGCCCTAGGCAATCTCCCATGTCAGGCTGGCCCTGCCCCAGTCTTAAACCCTTGTGTGTGCCCAGGCAATCGGAATGTCCTCCCCACTGACAAGTGTCAGCCATAACTGCCAGGTCTCAAGTCTGTTTGTTCCCTTTACCCTCCTACTGATTTCTCCTCCTCATATCTCTCTATCTATTTATCTATATCTCTGGTGTGCCAAAAATGTTTACACATTTTTAGAGATGTTGTCTATGTATAACTTTTTGAAGTTAAGTTGAATTGAATTATGGTAGCAATGTATACTCTGACATTTGCTCAAAAGATGATGTTAATAAAAGAATGCTAGCGCCACTGTAGGTAGCATAGTCAAAGGAAATGGCGGAAGCACGGTTGTCCTTTGAGAAGGGCAAGAGCCTTGTGAATTGGTATTTGAAATTTAAGATCATTGTGGAAACCCAAAGACAATGGAGGCATGAGTGTGCAACAGAACCTCCCACACGCCTAACAATGGCACACGACCATGATAAGTTTGAGACACGTGGTGCTGTGTATGAAGTATACAAAGGAAGAGCCAGGAGACCACACAGAGTAACAAGTCCTGCATCTTCTGCTATGGTGTTAGAGTAGTTTACCTGCTTCCCACAAAAGTCCACCAAACAATGGGCACGTGAGACAGGAGTTAGCAGAACGAGCACATAGACAAGCATTCTTAAAATAGCACAATGGAAAGTTTTTGTCCCAATATTTTTTTGGTGCATGTGCATGTGCGCAAGGGCGCGCACACACACGTTTATTTCCAGTACCCAAGGGTTGAATCAAGGGCCTCACACATGCTAGGCAAGTGCTCTATCATTGAGCATTGAGCCACACCCCCAACCCCCACTTCATTTATTTATTTATTTTATTTCTGGTTTTTTTTTTTTTTTTTACGGTACTAGGGGTTGAACCCAGGGCCTTGCACTTGCATGCTCTGCAAGTGCTGGACAACTGACCTGTGTCCCTCAGCCCATTTTCTTACTTTTGGAGACAGGGTCTCACTAAATTACACAGACTGCCTCTGGTCTCGAACTTGCAATCCTCCTGCCTCTGCCTCCCAAGCCGCTGGGATTACAGGCGTTCATTTTTTTAATTTTAAGACAGAGTCTCGCTAAGCTACACAGGCTGCCTCTGGCCTTAAACTTGTGATCCTCCTGACTCAGCCTCTTGAGTTGCTGGGATTATAGGTATGCACCACAGCATGCCACCTTTCCCTATATTTTTGCATCCCTTTGCCAATAGCCCAAAGCCTCCCCTCTTGACAAGTCCACATTTCACAAACCACTTCCCTTCTTAGGGAGGCTGAGCTCTGTGTGTGTGTGTGTGTGTGTGTGTGTGTGTGTGTGTGTGTGTGTGT
>VMDO01019454.1:20594-39883 GCA_007922755.1 Pedetes capensis | reverse complement strand
TGAATTGTGGTGCTGGAGACGTCTATTGAATATACCATGGACTGCCAAAAGAACCAACAGATCTGTCCTAGAAGAAGTGCAACCAGAGTGCTCCTTGGAAGCAAAAATGGCCAGACTGCATCTTACATATTTCGGACATGTAGTCAGGAGAGAACAATCCCTGGAGAAGGACATCATGTTTGGAAGAGTGGCAGGTCAACGCAAAAGAGGAAAACCCTCCACCAGATGGATTGACACAGTGCCTGCAACAATGGGCTTAAATATAATTAAGATTGTTTGCCTGGCACAGAATCGGCAAGTGTTTCGATCTGCTGTACATAGGGTCGCTATGAGTCGGACTCGACTCGATGGCACCTAACATGTCAGTCTGTGTTCCCAGAAAACCATTCATATTTCTACCTTGAGGAATACAGTCTACCAGGATTCAATGAGATGGTAGTTATTTCTCTCTGTCCTTTCCCACCTAGAATATAGCATGGATAATCAGCATTAATAAAATAATTGATAAAGTAAAAACAAAATTATTAGTGTGTAAATTGACCTAGAAATAATTTGATACAAGGTACTCATGTTCAGGATTACAAGGAATATTTGAAATCTGTTACTGATTGAATGTGTCCCATCAAAATGTATATGTGGAAGACCCAAGCCCTTATATGATTATATGTGGAGATAGGTCATGTGAAAAGGTGACAAAGTGAAGTGACATCTAAAGAATGCAGTTCTAATTCCATTGGACTGCTGCCCTTGCAATTAGAAGGACACATTAAAAGACAGTGTTCAGGAAGGCAGGCTTCACTAGGAACTGAGTCATTAGGCACCTTGTTCTTGGGTCCTCAGTCTAGAGAACTGGAAGAAAATAAATTTCTACTGTTCAAGTCACCTATTCAATAGCATTCTATGATGGCACCCAGAACTAAGACAAAATCCAATTGCATGTCATGTAATATGATGGGTTTTACACTTTATGTTTTTCAAGAATCAACCCCACACTAAAGTAATCCTACCAGTTAAATGTATATAATTTGATTACCAAAGTAAAATTAATATTGTAAGATTTTTTGGGGAAATGGCATTTGGCACTTAGGACTTAGCTAAATGATGTGAAGATGCAAATGCAGAGAAATTTTTAAAAATCTCACTGGTTGCCAAGGATCCTAGAAAAAGTTGAGCCACCTCCAGTTTTACACATCTATTACAGAATCTGTTCTACTTTTGGTACTTTAACAAAACAGAGTACATTTTTGAGACCAAAATCATATCATCTAATCGAGCTTTGAACCATGATAAACATACCTATAGTCCCTCCAAGGAAGCCACAGTGAAAACAGCATGTAAGAAAATATTTCTGTCATGAAACAACTGTGAGATTGAATCATACTAATATTTTATTGACATAAGAATTTGGACTCTGAATTTTAAAATAAACAAAAATGACCTCGAATAGTCAGCACAAACTATGTTAGAGAAATAAATATCTACTTTTTAATCTACACTTCTTCTTAGGCATGAGACAATATAGTTAATCTGCAATTATTTCAATCTCTCACAGTTTGTCTCCATATTCCTTTAAATAATCTGGCCAAATATCAAAAATATTTTTGTCTTCCAGCTGATTTATTGAAAGCAATGTCTTTTTATATAACTTCTCATTTGTTATCTGGACTTATAAAATATGTATAGTGAAAGGAACTCATATTAATTCAGGCCTCAGCCTAACGGAATTAGAGTCTGACCTTTCTGATTTTATTTAACCTTTAACATCTCCTCCCATGGCCTGCCTCTAAATACAGTTATATTGGATTTCAGGGCTTGCACATATGAAGGTAATTCAGAGCATTCTCTCATCTCTCATATCCTCCTTAAATTTTGGTATTTTCTCTGTTTTGTAAAACAGTTAAATACAGCGAATAATTGATAAGTAACTTATTCAAAGCGATATTGTCAGTAAGTGATAAAGCCAAGATTTGAATTGCATTTTCTTGAGAAGTTCTGATGTCTTACAAAATTGAGAAGCAAATAGTAATAATGAAATATAGTTAAATAAATTTCCTACCTTTCCTCAAAAGTATATTGATGGATAGATGAGTCCTTTATCTAAACACTTCAAAGGATTTCAAAGATGTATACAAAATATATTTAGTTTTGTGTCCATCATTGTTGTTGTTGTTAGGTGCCGTCAAATCGGTGTCCAACTCCTAGCAACCCTACATTCAACAGGCAAAAAAAACTATTGTAAGTGCTTCTCTGCTATTCATAGAGGCTTCAGTGGCAGATTGACTTTTGGGAGTAGGTTGCAGGGTCTGTCTCCCAACTTATGGTATCTGGTGTTCCCAGGTGGTCCCCCATCCAAGTACTAACCAAGCCACACTCTGCTTAGCTTCCTAGAGCTGACAGGATCCGATGCCATGGTGCTATGGCTATAGGCTCATTGTTGTTAGGCACCATTAAGTTGGTGTCCGTCTCATGGAGACCCTACATACAGCAGGAGAAACAGTACTGTCAGTACTTCTCTGATATTCATAGGGTTTTTGATGGCAGACTGTTTTGGGAGTGGGTTGCCAAATCCTTCTCCCAAGTCTAGTGGTGTTCCCAGGTAATCTCCCATTCAAGTACTAACCAAGTCTGACCCTGCTTTGCTTCCAAGATCTGATGGGACCAGATACTACAGTGGTAGGGCTACAGGCTTTATGTCCATTAGCAGAATACAAAGTTAAAGAATGAAGAGAGACTATACATTACCATAGAAGCCATAGAATATTTCACAAGCAAAACCAATTTAACCAATGTTTTATGTCTTAGATATCACAATGACATGTCATGCACCATATATGAATGATTTTCCCTGCATTCTACAATGTCAAAATATGTTATATGTTCATAGTTTGTTTCTTTAATCTCAATTTTAAGTTGAAGAAGACTTTAAAGAGAATAAATGATTTGTCCAAGGTCATTTAGCCCAAAGATGTCAGTGCTGGATCAAGATTTAACATTTCCACTTCTGTGTCAGAAAAATTTTCTTAGTCTTCAAGGCCAGAATAAATGCCACTTCTTCTTTCTCAAAGCTGTGCTTAAAGTTGCCTTTAAGCTATAAGCAATTTATATATTTTATAATAAGAAATGTTAATATTCATTAATCAAAGTAGTTATTTATTGGATTTGTTACCAAGGCAAAAGGCATGTTTTGAATAAATATTTAATTTCCTCCTAAGGGCACCAAATAACACCATTCATCTTCCATTCCTTGTACATACAGGCAAAGAAAAGTTGCTGAGAAATAAAGAGCTTGCAGGCATGGCTCAATATTAGACTATACAGATTTACAAATTCTTGGTGGTACCAGTATCAGTAAACACAGTCTGTTAGGTTTTATTTTAAACTCAGAATGGGAATATTTCTCACTTCTCATAGTACATGCTGAGTTTTGAAACCAATAAACTTTAGATCAAATATTAACTGAAAGGATGGATATAGGCAGAACAATGAATGTAGACTGGTAGAAGATTCCTAAACTTTAATTTGGAAAAAAATTCAAATAAGAAAATTTATCAAAAACCACTTAATATTTCAAGACTACAAACTCATTCCCAGTTACATACCCAACTAGGATGAGCATAAAAATATAGCATTAATATGCTGTAATAGGTTTTAAAGTCATTTGAAAAAGACGTTAAAGTCTTACTTCGGACAGACAAGCTTTAAGGACTTTAATATCCTCCCATTTTGTATTTTATGTTAGAATTCAAATGTGGAAATGATATCAAACATCATATAATCTTATTATTACTTGTATTGCTTGTAAGAGAAACTTTTTTACTATTAGGCATATCCTGAAGATAATTAGTAATTAGTGAACTGGGTACAGCTGTGCTGCTTGCAGTTCTTTTGACAAATTCACATTCTGATTAATTGCCTTTTCTTTAATTGTGCTGCTGCCATTGCTCAAAAGAATGTCTCATATCATTATGTATTCCTAAACAATGGCAGACTAAAGGGAATTCGTTTATGTCCTTCTTTTATAGGTTAATATTTGTACACTTTAATAATTTAGATTTTTCTGACAGTTCAAAATACCAGGTTAATTTTAAGATATAGAAGCAAGGTTTAATTTTATCTTAGCTATTTCTAGTCATTGTCCAAATTGAGTTAAGAAATACATTTAATTGGTAATAATACTTGTTGCTGACAAGACAAAAGTTCTGGAGCTCATTAAAATCTAACATATAATTATTTATTTTATTTTTATGAAATTCTAAATATGTGGAAGTATTTTTCTCTATATTCATCTGCCTATTCATGCTTTTATAATTATATCATTGTATCTTCCTGGGTTACCCAAGCAAAGTCGTTATTAAAATATGAAAGGATAAAAATCTAAAGATTTACTTCAGATTTAAGATGGTGGATTAAAGGCAGTCTTTGGGTGATGTGATAAAACAAAGGCATTAGAATAAAAAGGAATGGAGTCCTTTCCACAGAAAAAAGGTCTAGAGAAGCACAGAAACCACAAAGGAGAAGGTTGGGTGGTCCCAGGTAGCAGACTGGAGGCAAACAGCCAGAATAACTGTTGAGAACAAATTTCCAGAGGTGGCTTCCAGTGAGGGAGGGGAAAAAGAGCCCTCATCCAGAAATGTAAGCCAGACAGCCCTGGTCATCAGACTGACAGTCCCACAGAACAAGCCTACAGGCCTTGAAGCCCTTGAACTCCTCCAGGGACTTGCTGAGATAGTGGCTCTCCCTGACTTAGGGGTTCAGTATCTTTCCCACAATCCACATCTTGGGGCTTTTACCCAGTGCCATTTTGAGAGGGAACCTACATGATAGTGAGTTATCCAGGGGTCCTAAAAGCAAAGAATTATCACCCATGGAGATCCTGGTGGTGACCTGTTACAGACCCAGTGTACTACACACTTATAATGGGCAGTTGTAGTGAGGGTAGGATAGAACACTGACACACTCAGGAGTTCAGGCAACACAAGTCTTTGGAAAGTTGCCCAGAAATAGGCCTCACCTGATGGGGAGAGGAGATGATTTCATCGCCTGAGGAACTGTGGAAACTGTCAACTCTGAGCCATGGACAGATAAAAAGACTCCATCATCAACTGAACACAACCTCTACCTCACTGACTCCAACATTAAGGCCACAGAAAGAAATTCCTCTATTATTATTATTATTATTATTATTATTATTATTATTATTAATCTGTTCTCTTTTAATTATTTTTTCCTCAATATCTGCTGGGTTAACTGCAGTGCCACAGTATAGTATCCTCAGCCTTTTTCTTATATCTTCTTTGGGGACAGGATCACATTGCATTGTACAGACTACCTCTGGCCTGGGGCTCAAGATCTTCCTGCCTCAGCTCGCAGAGACAATGGAGTTTCAGGAGAGCAAGTTGTTGTCTGCTTCTTTTTATTTTCTTTTGTTTTATATTTACTATTTTTTCATTGTTAATTTTCATTACCTCATTTCCCTTTTTCTAATATAATTTTTACCTTTTTTTTTCCTATGATTTTTGGGTTGCATGCTTTTTGTGGTATCTCTCTTTTTCTATTTACTATA
Source organism: Pedetes capensis (assembly GCA_007922755.1). Lineage (NCBI taxonomy): Eukaryota > Metazoa > Chordata > Mammalia > Rodentia > Pedetidae > Pedetes > Pedetes capensis. Next base: position 34,320 of record VMDO01019454.1, on the reverse strand, counting down.
CTTTAACACTTTTAGGCTTACTACCTCTTATTGCCCTGCTCATGTTTCCATAATTGTTTATATACCTTTATCCTTTTGTAGCAATCATTTTTTTTATCTTTAGCTCCCTTCCCTCTCTCTTCCTAACATTCGTTTTCTTTCTACATCATCTTTTCCTTTACTTTACTTCAGACTTGAGGCATCCTCCTTTCTCCCCTTTTTATGCCTCCCCTTCTTACTTCAGGCAAATACTGTTTTTACTTTGACTCTAAGTGTTGTGTAATCTCAGAGCTTGTTTGATATTATTGTGACCATTTTCTATTCTATGGACATTTGTAGTGCAGAAGTTGGCATTGAGTGATTGTAAGTATGTTTCTATATGTGGTTTGGTCAGGATTTATACTTGTTACAGTGATTTGTCTTCCTCTCTAGGAGTTGCACAGGAGATTGTGGTTTAAGGAGAAAAACAACTCACTAAAAAGATCCCCAAGTAAAATGGAAAGTCATATTCACCCCACATATGCAAAAATCACAACTCCAAAACATAAGAAACATGAAGAAATTAGTCACCACCTCTCTTCCAAAAGACCATGAATCGTTAACAACTGGATCCCAAGATACTGAAACAATTGAAATGCGAGACAAATAATTTAAAAGTAAACTGGTAAAAATGATCAATGATTATAATGAGGATACAAAAATCTAATGAACAAAGTAAGGAAATGAATATAGGACCGAGGTCAGAAAGCCAACAATGTAGAAGACAAAGTCAGCAAAATGGATGAGAAATTTAGCAAGGAAATTAAAACTTAAGGAAATTTTGGAAATGAAAAACTCAATAAACAAACAGAAAAATGAAAATACCCATGGTGGAAAGCATTAGCAATAGACTCGATGAAGCAGAATGTAGAATATCAGGCATGGAAGAAAAGGTTGAGGAAATACTACATTCAGGTGTCAACAAAAAAAAATTAAAAGAACATCATCACAATTTTCAAGAACTTTTGATATGATAAAGAGACAAAGGCTAAGAAACCATGAAGAAGATGGAGCTGAGGTAAAAGGGCTCAAACAAATAACTTAATGATACACATAAAGCTCTTAGAAAAAGAAGAACTAACAAAACCCCAAAACAGTAGGTGGAGGGAAGTAGTAAAGATCAGAGCAGAAATTAATGAAATGGAAACTAAAAATTAATAAAAAAAATTGATGAAACAAAGAACTGGCTCTTTGAAGAGGTAAACAAGACTGGCAAACTCTTAGCCAAACTAACCAAAGGAAAGTGAGAAAAGACTCAAATCAAGAAAATTAGAGAAGAAAAGGGGACCATTGTAATAGATACTAACCAAATCTAGAGAATAGTTATAAAATCCTTTGAAAAAATATATTCCAATAACTGGAAAACTTAGACGTGATGGGTAAATTCCTAGACACATATGGCCTGCCACAATTAAGTCAAGGATATAAATAAGTTAAACTGATGTATAATGACAGTTAGATTGAAACAGTAATAAGGATCTCCCAATAAAGAAAAGCCAAGGACCACCAGATGGATTCACTGCTGAATTCTACAAGATCTCTAAAGAAGAATTAACACCAATGCTCCTCAAGTTATGCTACAAAATACAAATGGAAGGAACAGTGTCACCCTAGATCTATGAAACCACTATTACTCTGATAGCAAAACAAGGTAAGGACCAAAAAAGGAAAACTGCAGACCAATCCAATGTGGCAATCCACTCCAGGAACAATCAGACATTGAAAACCCTATGAGGGTCACATGAGGTAGACGTGACTTGATGGCATCTAACAACACAACAACAGAAAAATATCTGTGATGAACCTAGATGAAAAGGACAGAATTATCAGAGTGAAGAGATAACCTACAGAATGGAAAAAATCTTTGCCACCTATACATCAGAAAGGGGATTAACATCTAGAATATATAAAGTCCTCAAAAATTAAATAACTGAAAAGCAAACTATGTAATAAAAAATGGGCAAAAGAACTGAATAGACTTCTCAAAAGAAGAAATACAAATAGCTTACAACCTGATGAAAAAATGTTCAACATTCTTAGCCTTCACAGAAATGCAAATAAAAACTACATTGATATATCATGTCACACCAGTCAGAATTGCTACTATCAATAAAACAAACAAAAACAAATGCTGGCAAAGATGTGGAAAGAAAAGAAATTTTTACACTGCTATTAGAAATCAGATTGGTAGGGTCACTATAGAAACCGATATTGATGACCAGTGAAAAACTAAAAATAGAAATATCATATGACCCATGTATCCCACTGCTCAGCATATATCTGAAGAAATGTAAGTCAATATACCATAGTGATACTTGCTCATCTGTGATTATTGTGATGTTATTCACAATAGCCAAGATATAGAATCAACCTAAGTTTCCCTGAGCAGATGAATGGATGAGGAAATTGTGAGCAGATGAATGGACAAGGAAATTGTGAGATAGATATATATATCTATCTATATCTATATCTGGAGTTTTATTCCACCATAAAGAAGGGTAAAATTATGACATTTGCTGGGAAATGGATAGAGCTAGCAATTATCAGTTTAAGCAAAATAAACCAGACCCAGAAAAATAAACATTGTATACTTTTCTTCTCATATGTGGATCTTAGAGTTCAATATATGTTCACGATTAAAACAAATCCCCCACACATCTGTCAGTTTGCCACACTGTGGGGGCTTGTGTGTTGTGATGAGGCTGAGAGCTCTGCCACCGGCACCTCAGATATGAACAAGGTTACCCACGGTGGACAGGTTCTCAGCTGAGGTTCCAGACTAAGACAGACTAGGAATATGACCTGGTGAACCACTCCCAAAACAACTAGCCATTGAAAACCCTATGAATAGCAAAGAAACACTGTCAGATGTAGTGCTGGAAAGTGAGCCCCCCAGGTTTGAAGGCACTCAAAAGACTACTGGGGAAGAGTTGCTTCCTCAAAGTAGAATCTACCATGATGAAGGAAATGGAGTGAAGCCACAGGGACCTCCATTTGCTGATGTGGCATGACTCAAAATGAGGAGAAACAACTATAAACATCCATTAATAATGGAAAAATGGAATGTACATAGTATGAATCTAAGAAAATTAGAAATCGTTAAAAGAAAAATGGAGCACATAAACATTGACATTCTAGGCATCAGTGAGCTAAAATGGACCAGCATAGGCCATTTTGAGTCAAACAATCTATGGTCTACTCTGCTGGGAATGATAAACTAAAGAGAAATGGGGTTGCATTCATCATCAAAAAAGACATTTCAAGATTTGTCATGAAATACAATGTTGTCAGTGATAGAATAATATCCATACGTCTCCAAGGAAGGCCAGTTAATATGATTATTATTCAGATTTATGCACCCACCACTAAGGCCACAAATGAAGAAAGAGAAGATTTCTACCAGCTTCTGCAATCTGATATAGATGAAACATTCAATCAAGACATACTGATAATCACTGGTGACTGGAATGCAAAGGTTGGAAACAAAGAAGAAGGTTCAAGAGTTGGAAAATATGGTCTTGGTGACAGAAAAGAAGCTGGAGATCATATGGTAGAATTTTGTAAGACCAATGACCTTTTCACTACAAATACATTTTTTCAACAACGTAAACAGAGACTATACACAAGGACTTCACCAAATGGAACATACAGGAATCAAATTGACTACATATGTGGAAAGAGATGATGGAAAAGCTCTGTACAAAATGTCAAAACAAGACCAGGTGCTGACTGTGGAACAGACCATCAACTTCTCATATGCAAGTTCAAACTGAAGCTGAAGAAAATTAGAACAAGTATACGAGAGCCATGGTATGACCTTGAGTATATCCCACCTGAGTTCAGAAACCACCTGAAAAATAGGTTTAATGCACTAGACACAAATGATAGGAGACCAGAAGAGTTGTGGCATGACATAAAAGATATCATTCAAGAAGGAAGCAAAAAGTTCTTAAAAAGACAAGAAAAAAGGAAAAGACCAAATCACATGTCAAAAGAGACAGTAGAACTTGCTCTTGAACATCAATCAGCTAAAGTAAAAGGAAGACATGATGAAGTTAAGGAACTAAACAGAAGATTTCAGAAGGAAGCTCGAGAAGACAAAAACAAATATTATAATGACATGTGCAAGGAGCTGGAGGCAGACAACCAAAAGGGAAGAACATGCTCTGTGTTTCTCCAGCTTAAGAAAGTGAAGAAAAAATTCAAGCCTCGAGTGGCAGTAGTGAAAGATTCTACAGGGAAAATATTCAATGATGCAGGAAACATCAAAAGAAGATGAGAAGAATACACAGAGTCATTATACAAGAAAGAGTTGGTAGATGACCAACCATTCCAAGAGTTTGCATGCGAAGAGGAACCAATGGTGTTGAAGGATGAAGTGGAAGCTGCCTTGAAAGAACTGGCGAAACACAAGGCTCCAGGAATTGATGGGATACCAATAGAGATGTTTCAACAAACAGATGCAGCACTGGAGGTGTTCACATGTTTATGCCAACATATTTGGAAAACAGCTACTTGGCCAACTGACTGGAAGAGATCCAAATTTGTGCCTATTCCCAAAAAAGGGGATCCAACTGAATGTGTAAACTATTGGACAATATCATTAATATCACACACAAGCAAAATTCTACTAAACATCGTTCAGAAGTGACTGCAGAAGTATATAGACAGAAATTACTAGAAAATCAAGTGGGACTCGGAAGAGGGCAGGGAACCATGGACATCATTGCTGATGTCAGGTGGATATTAGCAGAAAGCAGAAAATATCAGAAAGATGTCTATCTATGCTTTTTGACTATGCAAAGTCATTTGATTCTGTGGATCATAATAAATTAAGGATAACACTTTGGAAAATGGGAATACCAGAACACCAAATTGTGCTCATGAGAAATCTGTCCATGAACCAGGAGGCACTTGTTCGAATAGAACAAGGAAATACTGAGTGGTTTAAAGTGTGCGAAAGGGCTGTATACATTCACCCTATCTCTTCAATTTATATGCTGAGCAAATAATCCAAAAAGTTGGATTTTATGAGGAAGAATGCGGCATCAATATTGGAGGAAGACTCATTAACAACCTGCATTATACAGATGACACAACTCTGCTTACTGAAAGTGAAGAGGATTTAAAACATTTACTGATGAAGATCAAAATCATAGCCTTCAATATGGGTTATGACTAAACATCAACAAAACAAAAATCCTTACGACTGGGTCAGCACGCAACTTCACAATAAATGGAGAAAAGATTGAAGTTGTCCAAGATTTTGCTTTGCTTGGCTCTATAATCAACACCCGTGGAAGCAGCAGTCAAGAAATCAAAAGATACATTGCTTTAGGAAAAGCTGTGGCAAAAGATCTCTTTAGAGTATTGAAAAGCAAAGATGTCACATTGAAGATGAAGGTGCATCTGACTCATGCCATGGTATTTTCAGTGGCATCATATGGTTATGAAAGCTGGACCTTGAACAAGAGAGACAGAAAAAGAATTGATGCTTTTGAATTGTGGTGCTGTAGATGTGTACTGAATATACCATGGACTGCCAAAAGAACCAACAAATGTGTCCTAGAAGAAGTGCAACCAGAGTGCTCCTTGGAAGCAAGAATGGCCAGACTGCGTCTTACATATTTTGGACATGTAGTCAGGAGAGATCAATCCCTGGAGAAAGACAACATGTTTGGGAGAGTGGCAGGTCAACGCAAAAGAGGAAACCCCTCCACCAGATGGATTGACACAGTGTCTGCAACAATGGGCTTAAATATAAATAAGATCATTTGCCTGGCACAGAATCGGCACGTGTTTCAATCTGCTGTACATAGGGTCGCTATGAGTTGGACTCAACTGGATGAAACCTAACAACAACTGACAATTAAAACAAATAGATGATGAAAGCAGATGATACTTAAGTAGGGAAAGATTATGGACTAAAGAAAAGGGAGAGGGACAAGAAGAAAATGTAATGGAAGAAAAGGAGGAAAATAGCATGCATGTTGTCTTTTTGACAAAATTGGCATGTACGTATATAAATAGATATACTCATGAAAAAGACATGCAATTAAAAGGGAGACAATTGGGCAGGGAGGGAATGGGGGCAGGGACTCATGAGTGGATAAGGGGGAAATGAATGTGAGCAATCTATAATGAGGTGCATAAATGTAAATTTCATAATGAGACCCATTAATTTGTACATTAAAACTTACCAATAAAGTTAAAAATAAAATAAAATAAAATAAATTTAATGATTTCCTGTTAACATTCTATTTTTTTTCAGTAGGATGTTATTTTAAATAGATTTTAAGCATTTGACATGTAAGAATAAATATTGTTAAATACTACATTTTAAGTGTTGTGCTTCCAAATACTAGCTACTTTTAGTTACAGGTTCTAGTAATATACTTATCCTTGAGATTTAAATCAAATCAGACTTCAGGTTTTGTGTATAAAAAAGCAGAAAAAATCAAAACTTTCACATTGATTCAAAGCCCAAGAAATTTCACAGAGGGTTAATACTGAAAAAGCATTCTCAATACTTTTTCATTCTCATACTTAATGAGCTGAAATTATTTTAACCAGACATTAATTATTTTCTGTATGAATTTTTAAATGGAGACCTGATTAATCAACCTATGTCACATGAAATAAATAATTTTTACTTCTGCCACTTTTGAAGTCAAATCTCTGCATAGATTGAGCAAATTAAAATATTATGGGCATTTTTTTCTTTGATTTTTAGTTGCCAATAATAATTTTTACTCTTTGAAGAATTGCTTGCAAAAATTGTCTGCTTTATTTTGTATTGATTATGCTTACCAAAGGTATCTTACAAGATAATTGTTGTATAGTTTTCAACATAACTAACTTAGTGGAATTCCTCTGTCAGTGTTTATTATGTTAAATAGTTTACCATTGATGTTTTATGCTTTGTCATGGTTATTTTGAATTAATTACATTCTTCATGAATGGTTATTACTTTTGTGTAGTTTTTGGTGAAGATCAAAGCCAGAAAAACCTTAGAATCAAGACATAGTCACAAACAATAGTTAAAAATACTATGACTTTGCTTTCTATAAAGTAACTTAGAAGTAGATGAAGAATTGCTCACCATTGTATTCACATTGAACATAATCATTAGTCCAAATCTTAAAGGTACAAACTTTCATTTTACCTTCATTCCTTATACACTTCGTAGCCTCCAATTTTTTTCCCCCATTTACTCTAGTAGTCTATGTATGCAAAAGACTCATGGCAAATTCCAACCTGAACATTGGCAAAAATATACAAATGGAAATTTTAATTTTCAGAGAACGTTACTTCTTCTATCCATTGTATTTCACAACTTAAATTCCATCCATAGTTACAAAACATTCTTGTCTGTCTCCTCTGTGTATGTCTCCCCTGTCATGATGCTGGCTATAGGAAATTAAGTCAACTCCAATGTAAGAGTATATTAATCAAATATGAATAACATACAAGCTTTGGAAAGTTGGTATTATTGTTATTATGCTCATAAGAAAAGTTGATACCCCAGGAAGCACAATTGAAAATTAGCAGAACAAACATTTTAACTCAGGTCTCTTCTATTTATTTAAGTTCATCTTTGAATAATTGAATGTTTTAATTCAAAAAGGGTAATTTAAATAATCAAATAAAAATAGTAAAGCCTAATGACAGTCTCCCTCTGCCCCTAAATCAATAGTCTATAATCACACACAGACACTTGCATGACTACGCACACACAGTAGTGGAAAGGAAGGATTCCTGATTCTTTTAAAGTACACTAAATACTAAATGGCACTAGCTATAACATCTCTCACTTATCTTAAATAGTACTTAGAGAAGTAAGTTGCTGGTTCACTCATAAATAGCTCAAAGTCTGAAAGTCTAAGAAAGTGTGCTGCGTGAGTGATTGAGAAGCAGAACAAAACTTTCATCAGTTTCAGATCAGAAAGAAAAATAATTAGAGTTCAGAGCTAAAATAGGTAGAAAGGTTAGTCTTTAAGTTGTGACCAACAGCATGCACATATCTGTTACTGGGGAGGAGGGTGAGTATGGGTGTGGGAGATTGGCAGTAGCAATACCTCACCTGATCAGCAAAACAGCAATGCCTCATTTGGATTCATTTGTTTGTATCTAAAATAATTTATACTCAGCACAGAAGTTATAGCAGAGAATATGTTGTTGTTTGGTGCCTTCGAGTCTGTTTGACTCATAGCGACCCTAGGTACTACAGATGAAACACTATTGTAAGTGCTATTCATAGAGTTTTCAATAGTAGATTGTTTTGTGGGAGTGGGTTGCCAGGTCCTTCTCCCATGTAGAGAATGTGCTGTTGCTGTTAGGTGCCGTCAAGTTGTGTCCGACTCTTAGCAACCCTCATAGGGTTTTCAATGGCAGATTGTTTCAGGATTGCCTTGGGAGTGGGTTGCCACGTCATTCTCCCATTTTTGCGGTGCTGGGAATTGAACTCGGGACCTCCGAGACTGCAGAGCGGCGCTCTACCAAGTGAGCTAAATTCCAGCCCATGTAGAGAATATAGACAGACTTTATTGAGAGATAGTACACCTTTAAGAAATTATTACTGAAAAAATTGAGGCACTGGGAGAAGTTTAGATAAATCTGGAAAGGAACTGAGAAAAACCTTTGTTCTCTGGGTGAATTGGCATCAGGTATCTCTATTCCCTAGGGAAGGAAAGGGCTGGGGTTTATCTCAGTTGGTAGAGTGTTTCCCTGTACTCTCTGAGACGATGGGTTTGATCCCCAGCACTGCAATAAATGAGAGAAGGACCTAGTAGTTCACTCCTGAAACAATCTTGAAACAATCAGCCATTGAAAACCCTATGTATAGGAGAGAAGCACTGACATAATGCTGGACATGGCACAGTATCTGGAAGTGTTTCGTTCTGTTGTATATAGGTTTGCTATGAATTGGACTTGGGTTGATGGCACAAAATAAAAATAACACAAAAGGTAAAGCCAGAGTGAATAGAAAAGTTAAGCAACCTTCTATAAGGAAAAATACCCTCAACAGATAGAGAAGGTGGTGGGTTCAATAGGAGGTGTGATTCACTTGGAGCCACCCCAAAGAAGGGGAGGAATGCACGTGGCCGTCCAGGAGGAGAAGGAAGAGAGAAGCAGAGGGTAAGGACTGAAGAGCCAGAAGAGAGAGAAAAGAGGGACTGGGCCCATGTTCCCTCTAGTGTATTCAAGCTAAAGCATGCCCAGTGATGACAGCCCTGGGCACCCAATTCTGGGAACCCAGTATGACATGTGCCTTGATGGCAGGAGTTCAAGCTCCACCTCAAAAATCCTTTTTGTTGTGATGTAGGGCATATGCAGCCTTAGGTCTTTGTTTTGTAAAAAGTTGTCTGCCAGCTTTTACTCAGACAGCTGTTCATCTTTGATTAGGGTTTGGGATCCATTAAAACAGCATCCCTCCAAAGTCCTTAGAGATTTATTTTGGACATGGCTTCATCCATTAAGGCTGGATGCATGGTCAGTCAGAATCCCCTTCTTCCATTTTGCTTTTACTATCTAAGCTAATCCATATTCAAATCTATTATATGGATCACTCTTTGTAAATACTATTGTCAATCAGAAGGACACAGAACTATTTGGAAAAATGCCTAATTCTATAACTGGATCCTGAAAAAACGAGAATTCTAGAACATTTTTTTGCCCCAAATTAAAGGAGTGCTTAGGAACGATGGGTAACATGTAAAATTATTCTAAAACTACATACATAAGGTGATCCTACTTGTCAAATCTGGGAGAAATTTAGCTTAAAAATGGTTTTAAAATAATAACAATTTGCTCCATATTGAATAAAATGGGAAGATGTGAGTCTATCCTAGTAAAATATTAATAAATAAACTGAAAAGTTGAAAAGGATTGGGATATTTGTCAAGATTCATCTACTTCACCACAAAATGAAAAATAATTGTACCTCTGCCATGCAGACCCTACCTTCATCAAATGATGAAACTATGTGTGCCAAACCAAATAGATTTTCTGATTGACATTCTGGGTCTTTTCCTGACCAAGTATGGAGTGGAAGCCAATTAGACAATGTATTGTAACACATTGCTTTGAAATTTTGCCTTGCCTCCCTTTTCTTATCACCTTCAATGTTCTGCTTTGTATCTCTTAGTACAACCTCAGTGCTTTAATCCTTGTCTCAGGCATTGCTATTTCTGGGTACTATCTATGATATTTGGTTTCAAACCTGAAAATCAAGTAGCATAATCAACACACAACCAAAAAATCAAATAGAACAACACTTATAATCATTATGATAGATATAGAAAAAGCATTTAATAAAAAAATTGAAGACTCAATTTTTCATAACCTTGTTCATGACCTAGTAATAGAGGGAATTTTAATATCATAATAATGACTAAATAAAATGAATGGCTAGAAATAATAATGTTGTTAGTGATTAACTTATAGATCATATATATAAGTTGAAAACATAAGAAGGACTATAAGCACTTATAATAAATATTATATTTGTTGTTCCATGAAATTTAAACAGAAAAATGTAAGAATTTGAAAGGAAGAAATAAAGCTATCACAATTTTCAGATGGCATGATTATTGATACTAAAAATCCATAATCTGAACTATGTCAATAACACATTAACAACCAATATAGTAAAGTCACCTTACAAAAGTCAATATGCAAAATTTGATTGCATTTCAACATATCAGGAAGAAACAATAAGAACCTAAAATATTCAGGAACAATAGCATTTACAATTACTTCAGAAAGTCAAGATTCCTGTAAATAAATCTAGTGGTAAGGCATTAAACACATATGCACACACACAAAATACAGAAAATCATGAATATCATTGAAATAAATTTAAATTCTTTAAACATTTAAGAATATGCTATGCACATAGATGAGCTGGGATTTGGCTCTGTTGGTAGAGCGCTGCACTGCAGTCTCTGAGGTCCCGAGTTCAATTCCCAGTACCGCAAAAGTGGGAGAAGGACCTGGCAATCCACTCCCAAGGCAATCCTGAAACAGTCAGCCATTGAAAACCCTATGAGGGTCGCTATGAGCCGGATACCGACTCGACGGTACCTAACAACAACAACAATATGCACATAGATAACAAGATTCTGTATTATAAAGAAATGATGCATAGATTCAATACAAACATAAACAAGGTAGGTGTGTGTGTGTGTGTGTGTTTGTGTGTGTGTGTGTGTGTGTGTGTGCATGCAGGTGCTGGAATTTGTTTAGCTTCTTTCCAAGTGTATAGGGAATTGAAATGGATCAAGACTAGCCCAGGCAATAATGATGAAGCAGAATATTACAGAATATTTAAGCTAGGGGATATCAAAATGTACAGAATATTTAAGCTAGGGGAAATCAAAATATTAAAGCTTTAATATTTAAGACTGAATCTGCTGTATCAGAGTCCAAATTAACTAATGGAGTATAATGTTTCATTTACATCAAATGTGACATGTCAGGGCAGTGGAAGTAGTCTTCATAATAAATCATCTTGGATCAATGAAGTATATAGATTAATCCTTATCTCAATATATGCAAAAAAGTCAATTACATGTGAATTTGATACAGAAAAATGAAAGACAGGGCCTTCTGCTTCTGTGAAATAGCATGACAAAGGAAAAGCAAAATGAAAGTATGCATAAAAATTTAAAATATTTTTAAATAAATTGCAAAAAAATACAATTGAGTAAAAAAAGCAAGTGAAAGAGTGATAGAAGGTATTTACAATAGATGTAACACATAAAATATAGAAAGAACTACAAAAATCATTAGGAGAAATAACAGGCAAAGTTCTTTTATTGTTTCATTTTTTGTTAAATTTTTTGATAGGGTCTTTCTAAGTTATACAGGCTGTCTGTAGCCACAATCTTGAGATCCTCCTGCCTCAGCCTCCTGAGTTGCTAGGATCGGAGGGGTGCAACACCATACAAGACTATTTTCCCCCAAGCAATGAGGAATATCCATTTAATGTGACACAATTCATATACATAAAATTCACCTTTTCAAGGAATAATTTTATGAGGATTTTTTTTACAAATTTTAAGTTTATCTTTAAACAAATAATTTGCTAATATAAGAAAAATAATATAAACCAGGCACAGTGGCACATGCCTGTAATCTCAGTGACTCAGGAGGCAGAGGCAGGAGGATTGCAATTTTGAGACCAGAGGCAATCTGTGGAATTTAGAGAAACCCTGTCTCAAAAAGTTAAAAAGAAAAAAAATGGGCTGGAGGTGCAGCTCAGTGGTACGGCACATTCAAAACGTGCAAGCGCGAGACCCTTGGTTCAACACCCAGTACTGCAAAAAAAAAAAAAAAAAGAAAAAAAAAAGAAAGAAAGAAAGAAAGAAAGAGAAAAAGAATATACTATAATAAATGGGCAACATAAAATATGAAATTCTGCTTATCAATAGATACTTAAAAAGTGAAAACTCAAATCACAGAATGGAAATAAATATTTTCAGTATATATGTTAAACAGCATGTTTCAACACTGAAAATGCACAGGGAACTCACATCAAAAAGAAAAATGAAACTCTATAGACAAAAACAAAAAAACTATATGAACAGGCACTTTGACTCAAAAGATTTTCAAGTGACTAGGTATGCTTCATCTCGTCAAGGTAACAAACATTACATAACAAACGCTCGATCCTATTTTACACTCTCCAAAGCAAAAATATATAAGCAAATCACGTATTAGCAATGATATTAAATAATTAGAACTACTATTCTGCTGGTGAGAGAATAAGATGGTATTAATACTTTGGGAAGATGGTGATATACCAAAGCTGAATATATGTATCCTCTATGACTCAATAACTTCACTGTATATATCCAAAAAAATACCAGAGATGCATCTATGAATATACACATCATCATTATTCATAAAAACAAAAAAATTTAAGCCACTAACTGTTCACAAGAAAATGTATAATTAGGTAAATGCAGCATGTTTACACAATGGCCTACAATAGGACATTAAAATAAATGCAGTCATGCACTGCATACTGACATTTTGGTCAGTAAGGTACCACCTATGTGATGAAGTTATAATGGAGCTGAAAATTTTATACTACCTAGTAATGTATTAACCATCATCCCTATCATAACATCATAGTGTAAGACATTACTTGAATGTTTATGGTGATGATACTGCTGATGTAAACAAACCTACTCTGCTGCCAACTGTATAAAAGCACAGTCAGTACAGCTATGTACAATATATAATATTTGGTAATGCTTATTACTGTACTATTGGCTTATGTATGTACTTTATTATATGCCAGTGTGCCAAAAAATACAGATTTTAAGAGATATCATCTATGTATTACTTTTTGAAGTTGAATTGATTTATGGTAGCAATATGTAGCATGATGTTTGCTCAAAAGATGATGTTAATCAAATGAATGCTGGTGCCACCAAGTGATAGGCAGGATGGTTAAAGAAAATGTCAGAAGCACAGTTATCGTTGGAGGAGTGCAAGACCATTTTGAAGTGCTATTTCATTTTGAAGTGCCGTTTAACATATATAGAAAATATTTATTTCCATTCTGTGATTTGAGTTTTCACTTTTTAAGTATCTATTGATAAGAAGAATTTCATATTTTTATGTTGCCCATTTATTATAGTATATTCTTTTTCTCTTTCTTTCTTCTTTTTTCTTTCTTTTCTTTTTTTTTTTCTTT
>VMDO01019454.1:8612-20494 GCA_007922755.1 Pedetes capensis | reverse complement strand
AAGCGGAAGTGTGACAATGTAAGTATGAGGATGCAACAGAACCTCCAACATGCCTAATAATTGCATGCATTTGCAGTAAACTTGACACACATGGAACTGTGCATGATGTGCTCAAGGGAAGATCCAGGACTCCTCATAATGAAACAAGTCTTACTTCTGCTATTGAGTCGGAGCAATTTAGAGGCTCAGGAAAGAAGTCTACCAAACAATGTGGGTGTCAAACAGGAGTTACTGAGCAAGCATGCCATGTATCCTGAAAACAGCAAAATAGAACACTCTTTTGTCCACTGGTGTGTATATGTTTTTTTTTTTTTTTGGGGGGGTTGACATGCTGTGTATCTAATCATTGTTTTGCACTGTATTCTTACTTATTAAAAAAACATTATGTTAGTAAAACTGCATGTTAATTTCTACTGGCAACAGCCTCACATATCATGTTAAATATATCTTTTGTTTATGTCAAGAAGAAATTTTCAATGGTCAACCTCTTCCATCTAGGTTTGTTTAAATGTACTCCAATGTCCACCAATGACAAAAATACCTAACTGCATTTTTCAGAATATTTTTCTATTGATAAGCTACCCATGTCTACCTATTTATATTCAATGACTTGTAGGTATCTGATAAATATGAGGGAGTGAGGTTTAGTTCAGTTGGTAAAGTACTGCTCTGTGCTGTCTGAGGACCCAGGTTTAATCCCCAATACCACAAAAATGGGAGAAGGATGTGACAATGCACTCCCAGAGCAATTCTGAAACAATCAGCCATTGAAAACCCTGTGAGGGTCACTGAGTCAAACCCAGCTCAGTGGCACCTAACAACAACAAACAACATAAATATGATATTGAGTGAAAGAAGACAGTCACAAAAGAATATATAATTTTTCATTTAATGTAAAGAAAATGATAAAGAAGTAAAACTAACCTATGGTTTGAGAAGTAAGGTAGTGTGTACCTTAAGAGATGAGACTATAAGGGAAACTGGAAAATGGCTATAATATTGTTTCATGTAAAGTAAAAAGATTCATTTGGTAAAAACTCATAAGGCTTTACAGTTAGGATTTTGTGTATTACTTTATGTACAATATACTGAGACAAATTATTAGCATTGATTGGTACTAGTTAATCTTGAAATATAAAATGATGTCTAAGGATCATCTTTGAACACTTGGTCCTCAGTGGGTGGCATTGTATTGGGAGGCTGTGGAACTTAAGGAGATGGGACCTCATTGGCAGAAGTAGGTACTGGACGTGACCCTTTGAGGTTTTACCTAGGCCCCCAATGCTCTCAGGGCTGGGGTTTAGCTCAGTTGGTAGAGTGCTGCTCTACACTATCTGTGGCATAAGCTTCAATCCCCAGCACTGCAAAAATGGACGAAGGACCTGGCAGCCCACTTCCAAAACAATCAGCCACAAAAAGCCCTACGAGTAGCAGAGAAGCACTGACATAATGCCAAGCATGGCATAGTGTTGGTCAGGGCACAGTGTTGGGAGAGTTTCTGTTGTACATAGTGTCTCTGTTAGTTGGAACTGATTCAGTGGCACCTAACAACAACAACAACAACAACAACAACAACAACAAGATTCAATTCTTTCCTTCCTAGTCAGCTCCTATGCAAGCAGCTTTCCATCACAGTCTCCATCTGCCTGAACAATGTGGCTTTCCCATCACAATGGACTGAGATTCTCTGAAACTGTGAGTTAATAGAAATCCTTCTCTTATATTGTTCTGCCAGACATTTTGTCACAGTAGCACAAATGCTAACACAGTAGTTTTTGTCTTCACTGTGTTTTTAATTTAAGTTATATCCATCTTAAATTAACTGTCATGAAGGAAATTTTACATTCACGTATTTTGTACTAGATTTATTCTGTAGCATTGAATACACCCAGTAATAGTACTTCTATGGTCCTGAAATTACATGTACAGCAGTTTGAGAAGATGATAAATGAGCTGTCATTAGCTAATCCAAACCTCTTATCTAAAATGCAATGACAAAGGGTAACAGAGTGCAATGGGCACTAACGTGAGTGCCAGTGTTAGCCCTCTCTTCTGAGAACTGTCTGTCCTGCTCACAGCTAAGGTTTCTTTTATCTGTGTTTCTTCTCTGTGATTCTATTCCTCTGGCTGCAGTGGACTGAATATTGGTGGAGATATCTGCTATACTGAGACATTTTGGTTTGACTTCTTAGAAACTCAAGTTAAAATATAGCAAGCAAGTCACACGCTGGCCTATTAATTAAAATTACCTAAACTTGGAAGCCACTATAGGGCCAGTTTCCACCCTTTTTGGACAGAGAAGTAGAAAATGCTGATCTTCAGAGAAAGAAAATTGAGCAAATATGCAAAACGCAGAAAAATTGAAATTCAAGGAGGGAAGATGATCTGCTTATTTTCTAGTGCACAACTCCAGTGGACTATTAAGGCTCAATGTCACTTCTGCCTTGGGTTACATGATTATTTTTACTATTTTTAAATTATTTTTTCTTTTTAAAATGACACAATTTATATTCATTATAACATCATCCCTGGCAATGTGTATTTTGCATTTTCATGTGTATGCATGAGAGTTTGTGGGGATGAGGAACAACGCAAGTTCTCCCAAGGTGAAGATATTCATGATGGAATAAGATGCTCTTTAATATCAAGAAATTAGATTGTAAAAATCAAAATATTTTGGTTAACTTATTGTTTTTATAAATAATTAGGGATACAGATCAAAAGCAAAGGAAAATTTAAATGATAAAATTACAGGCATATAAATAAAATATACTGGTATTAAGACAATATAGGTATTTGTCCTCATTGACCAATAACATCATCTTAATTGTAGATTTATACATTAACAGATCATCATATTTTGAGAAAAGTTTATACCAATACTGTATTTATACAGAATTAACATTCCTGAATTATCTGCATACTTCTTTCATTATTGTGTATCATAAACACCCCTTAAAGAGACTTATGATTTAGGTGCAACTTTTAGTTAATGAGAAAAATCAATGACTCTGTATATTACTAATTATCAATACAGAGCAAAAATTAAGGAATATTGTGCATGTCACAGGATTAAAACTATAACACAAACAATCCATTCTTTATATATTTGCATATTTGAGGATTATAAAGCTTCTTTTCTCCAGAAATTAAAACAAAATGAAACAAAAGTATTTCTTTTGCTTTGAGTGAAGGCATTTGGGGTGAAATGTGTGTGCTTGTGTATGTGTGGTTTCTCTCTCTCTCTCTCTCTCTCTCTCTCTTTCTCTCTGTCTCTGTAAACAAAGTTGCTTCAGAGAACATATGGATTAAAATGAAAATATTCTATATTAAACAAAATTACTGAATAAACTACTTTTTAAATTCTTATTTTCTGTAGAATTATGATCAATATAAGCTTTTTGTATAATTATGAACAAATATAAGCTTTATGCCAGATTGCAAATTAACTATGATGACAAAGAGCTTGTTAAACAATAAGAACTAAATTTCAGTGTTTTGCATCCCTTGGATAAATTTGAATAATATCTGGTGGTCATTAATAGCTTAAGTAGGAATATTCTTCTCTCTTCTGCTTTGTCATCTAGTAACAAAGTAATAATTGGGTGCACAGGGTTCAAGTCATTATAATTCAAAAAGTGCTGAATTTGACTTTAGATGACGTAGGGTTGTATCCTTGCACTGTGACTAGCTATTAGTAGGACACATGGAAACTTATAGTTTCAGGCTGGTGTGTAACTCAGTGATGGAGTGTTGCCTAGCAGATGTGAAGCCCTGGGTTTGATCATTAGCACTGCAAAAAGAGAAAGCAAAAATCCTTGCAGCCTTACAGTTTCTCTATATGTCATTTTCCTCATTTAAAAACTGAAGAAAATCATATCTTCCTTTTGAAATTATTTAAGAATTAACTGAAATAATAAGTGTGAAGCTCCTACAATAAAAGATATGGTTGTAAATATTCTTTTCTCATGTGCGGAGATGTTTCTTGCCGTATTAACAACAATTCAATCACTCATTCAAGAGTTTGCAAATATACATTGAAGGTCTTCTCTAACTTAGACCTTAGAGATACAGTAGTGAATGAATCTTTTATACAGTCATGAACATACATTGTTTTCTTAAAATCTGCATTATGTTGAAGAAGGTAAGTAAACAAAAACATGAGTTATAATTATTTATGATAAATCCATAGAACAGAAGATCATAAAGAATGAGTAGGATAAGATGGTCAGGGATGGTGTTAGTGATGAGTAGTGGATGATATTTGAAGGGAATAATATGAAGGAGCATTGTACCTGGAGAATTGGGAAAGGAAGGAAAAGAAGGAAAGTACTGCCTTTTTGTAGTAAGAAGGAAGAAGTTGGAGAGGTTGAACGGTACCAGCAGCTTAGGTAGGGTACTGTAAGCCTTGTTAGGAAGTCTGATAATTTTATATAAATCATTTCATTTGAAGATGTTTTAAAGAAAAGTAATATTATCTCTTCACAATTTGGTATAGAAGGCCTGCATGTTCTGATGCATTAAAAGAATATGAACAGAGAGACCAGATTGATTAGAGGATTATTTTCATACTCCACAGATGAAGTATGTCTTCCAGTATTTGGATCAGAAATATATTTACCACAAAAAGCAGTTAAAAATCAACTCAAAAACCTCAGTATTTGTTTCCCTTTTATCTGTACCAAGAAGCATAATTTTCTTTGTAAAAGTCACACTTACAACTGAGAACATGAAAACACATTTTTGTCACTAATTCCACTTGGGCTATCTCTTGTAAACATTTCATAGTAGCAATCTAACCCCTAACAAATAATCCTAAAATATTGCTCCAAATTAACAGTGGTGATAAAAGCCATTAAGGAGGCATACTTTAATCTTTCTAATACAGAATGTTGTATTAGTCTCTTTTGTTAAGAACAATATTTACTTCTCTCTCTCTGAAACTAATCCTGATAATCAAGTCTATAATCCCAGTAATTTCAGGACCATTTTACTAGATATTAATCCCTCTCACTTTGTTGATACAAATGTTACCTCAACTACATCATTCAATATCTTTAGTGCCTTTTCAAAAGAGTCTTTTTTTAGTGGCTTTGGAGCAATCCAAATATGAGGGAAAAATATTTGGGAAAAAAGAATTACTTTTCTTTAAAACATCTTCAAAAAACTCATGTTTTTGTTTACTTACCTTCTTCAACATAATGCAGATTTTAAGAAAACAATGTATGTTCACGACTGTATAAGATTCATTCACTACTGTATCTCTAAGGTCTAAGTTAGAGAAGACCTTCAATATATATTTGCAAACTCTTGAATGAGTGATTGAATTGTTGTTAATATGGCAAGAAACATCTCCGCACATGAGAAAAGAATATTTACAACCATATCTTTTATTGTAAGAGCTTCACACTTATTATTTCAGTTAATTCTTAAATAATTTCAAAAGGAAGATATGATTTTCTTCAGTTTTTAAATGAGGAAAATGACATATAGAGAAACTGTAAGGCTGCAAGGATTTTTGCTTTCTCTTTTTGCAGTGCTAATGATCAAACCCAGAGCTTCACATCTCCTAGGCAATGGAGGTGAGGAAAAGACTGTGAGTCCATATGTATACATGTATGTTTACATATGAACATGCATATTAATAAATACATGTATATGTAAAGAATGACCTGATTCGACAGCACCTAACCACATGTGTAGAATATATTCAGTACCTATTTAGAAAGTACCAAGGATCAGACCTGACAAACCAAGAAACAGAAACAGAAAAAAAGTAAGAATGTAATTAGGTGATTTTGAAGAAACAGATTTTGAGGGAGTAGCAGGGACAGAAAAAAGATATTATAAAGCAAAGCATAAGGCAAAGAGAGGAAGGGAAAGGAACAAATGCATTACTCCTACAAGAAAGTTTGACTGTGAAGAAATTAAAAGAAGATGTGGTATGAAAAACAACATTTAGCTTGAGTAGAGTTGAAAAGAATTTTTTAAATTTTTTGACATTTTGCCTTATTTTTAGTCATATGTTACCCTCAGAATATTAAGCTTATGGGAAAAAATGGATTGATGAAACAAGATTAAAGATTGGGAGGAGTGGAGGGAATCTTGGTATCTTACAGCCACATCCATGGTAGTTTATTTAAGAAATATATAGCCAATGAATGGATTGACTTTATACAGTAAGAAGAATATCTCTTTGAGTATAGGAAGGAGAAACAGAAAAATTGTGTGCTAGTGTCACCATTTATTGCAGATAATGACAGTTGAAGAAATTTCAAAGGGCTGATGTTGAAATAATGGGAATTCACCCATTTCTATATTTCTTCCAAAAAGAAATTATGGTGAGGAGTGCAGTTAACTGACAGCCTCCAGCCATTCCTTCTACAGACATCACCTGAGTGTTTATCTTAACTCATTCTCACCTAGAGAATTGATTCCAGCCAAAGGCTGAGCAAAGAAAGGATACAAGATCTGGGCCATTACAACTCTATGTAAGCTTCTTCTAAATTATAATATTTTTTTCTGAGTATCCCTATTGGTTTGGTCATGTGTTTCTGAGAGGAGTACAGTGTGAGAGCCTTTCTACCCATCCCTTCCTCCATCCTTCTCTCTTATCACAAGTGTCACACCTATATCATAATCTGAAGATGTTTTCTATGTATTATTGCTCCTTTTCTCTTTATAAGAATTTCTCACATAAATCTTTTGCAAGTTTAATTGCATCTTGGAGACAACTTTAGAGATCCTAAACTGATATAAATTAACTCTCTCTTTGATTTAGGATTATATTTAAGAGTAATTAAGAAAACCTTTAAAAGGTGAATTGCAGCCAGGTGTTTTTTTTTCCCTTAATAGATATCTAAACAAACCAACAAACTGATAAGGGAAGTACATAGAATTAGGACAGATGAATGAAGTATTAGCTTTTCAGTAATAGATTCTCATAATTAAATTTTAATTGATGACAAAGAGGATATATTAGATGGAACTGAATCAATTTCCATTTGAACAAAGTTGGTTTGATCCTCAACTCAAATTATGTGCTATACAAAAAGCACAAATATAATAATGAAATGAAAGATACAAAATAAGAAAAAATAAAGACAAAAAGTAGTGACTATATAAAACAATAGTTGGAATATAGAGAGTAGTTTTATTTAACCTTAAAACAATGAAAACATTGTTACAGAAATTATTAATATATAGACTTATAAAAGCTTTCAAATGTCGGTATATTACAAAGTTTCCAAATAAAGTTAAACACAAAGAAAAATGGAGGAAAAATTCAATATATATTCATATAAATGTTATATTCATACAAATGTTAATATTTCCAGTAGACACATTTCATTAGAACCTTTTATTAAAGGACTAGCATCATCAATATGGCAGACAAGGACGCGCCACATTATCTTTCTCTGGCAGAGAAATTGAGTTGGCAACAATAAAGCAACAAGAATACTTATCAGCAGATTCTGGGAATCAATTTAAAATCTACCATACCAAGGCCATATAACACCAATTCTACCAATGAAGGATTCTACCAATTGGTAGAACTTGGTAGAACACCAAGGAGAACATGAAGGAGATAAGAAAACTTGAGTCATTTGCACACCAGCCATTCACTTCCCCCATGGGTCATAGGATGCACAACTGAGAGGAAACCTCCAGTTCTTTGGTTCTTCCCTTAGGATGGAAACAACAGAGTGGACTGGGCAGCCATGCATCCCATGTATTGATACATCTAAGGGATGCTGAGAAACTAGATTCTGTCTCACCTAAACTCTGAGTACTGCCAGACTGGCAACAAAGTTTGGAAACCATTGAAAACAGAGGCAGCATTGCAACATTCAGAGGTGCAGTTCTATAGGTAGATGACAGGAATTATCAAGAAATCAGGAAAGACTGAAAAAGTCCTACAACCTTTAGCCAAGCTCATTTGTGATTATCTTGCCCTGCACAAAGCCAATGGACAAAGTCTGAGAGAGGAAGTTGTTTCTTTCAAATTCTAAAATCCAATGAAATATTACGAAGTGTACAATGAAACCAGAAAAGAAAGACTAAAGGACAAAATTTAAACTCCAGAAATTGATCCTAATAAAATCCAGTCTATGAGTTGCCTATCAAAGAATATAGAATAAAACTACAAGAAAGATGCTGAATGAGGTAAAAGAAAAGAGAGATTGGGAATCAAATATAGTCAGGAGTACAATGTAATAACAAAATTCAAATATCCGCAAGGAAGTAGAAACTATTTTTAATAAAGACTTAAATAAAAAGTCTGGCTAAAAATTCACTAGCAAAATTTATCAGCAGGCTTGATTAGATGGAAAAAATTGTAAGCATAAAGACAAATCATTTGAAATATTTTAATCAATGGAACAAAAAGAACAAAGAATAAGGAAAAGTGAAGAGAGCCTAAGGCACCTTGTTGTTGTTGTTGTTAGATGCCGTCGAGTCGGTAACCGACTCATAGCGATCCTCATAGGGTTTTCAATGGTTGAGTGCTTCAGGATTGCCTTGGGAGTGTATTGCCAGGCCCTTCTCCCATTTTTGTGGTGCTGGGAATTGAACTCGGGGCATCAGAGACTGCAGCGCAGCGCTCTACCCATTGAGCTAAATCCCAGCCCCTTAAGGCACCTAGAGGACACTATTACAATAATCAGTATATATCCTATAAGCGTTCTGTAAGGCTGGGCATGGTGCTTTATGCCTGTAATATCAGTGAATTGGTAGGTGGAGGCAGGAGGAGCACAGGTTTGAGCCAGAGGTAACCTGCATAATTAGAGGGACCCTGTCTCAAGATAAAATATAAAAAATGGGCTGAGGGGTCATCCCAGTAGTAGGACATGTGCAAAGTATGTGCAAGGCCCTGTGTTCAAACTCCAAGTACAAGTACTACAACAGCAACAACAAAAATAAAACATACAAACAAACAAATAGTAATAATAATAATAATAATAATAATAATAATAATAATAATAAACAGAAGGAGCAGAGACCAAGGAAAGGCCTAACTATATATTTGAAGAAAGGGCCAAAACTTCCCAAATTTGAAGACAGAAATGGAAGTACAAATAAAGAAGCTCAAAAGACTTCAACAAGGAAGAATCCAAATTGAATCACATCATAATACATTACAATTAAACTGCTCAAACTCAAAGATAAAGAGAGAATCTTGAAAGCAACACTAACAAAGTCATGTGCATATACAAGGGAGCTTACATAAGATTATTGGCAGAGTTCTTAGCAAAATAAATGGAGACCAGTAAAGGGTGGGATGACATATAGAAAGTTCTGGAAGAAAAAATGGAAAGAAAGAAAAATAAACCAAGAACACTGTGACTAACAAAATCATTTCTTGATACTGTGCCATGTCTGGCACTATTGTCCGTGCTTCTTTGCTATTCATATAGTTTTCAATGGCAGATTAACTCCAGAGTGGATTGCCAGGTCCTTCTTCCATATTAACAGTAGGCCTGCTTTATAAGAAATGTTAGAAAGTCCATCAGTTTGAAACAAAAAGGTAATGGACACCAATACAAAGCTCTATAAATAATAGCTCTATAAATAAATAGCTCTATAATAAAGGTAAGTTAGGAAACAAACTTTTAACTTTTGAACATACCTTTTTCTTTTTTTTTTTAGGTACTAGTACTTGAATGGCACCTAACAACAACAGGAGGCCTGAATTTAGGTCCTCCCACATACTTTGTAAATGCTCTACCACTGAGCTGCACTCCCCACTGACTTTTTATTTTTTATTTTTACACAGGGTCTAGCTAAATTACAGAGGTTAACTTTGGTCTTGAACCTGCAATCCTCCTGCCTCTGCCTGGCTTAGAAGTAACAAAATATCTTCTAGGAATTATAAAGCTATGATGATTGTTATACAAGACATAAAAGCATAATTTGCACCACCAATAACAAAGTAGAGAAAGTGAAGGTCTAAAAGGTATATATATTTTTATGTGACTGAAGTTATCATCATTTTTCAATACAATAATATAAATGTAGGATATTTTGTGCACTTACAATTTTAACCACAACAGTAACATCTATAGAATATAAACAAAGTGAAATAAGAAAATAAAGCTTTACACTACAAAAAAATCAGTGAAGCACAAAAGTAGGCAATAAGAAGGTACAAAAAGCTGTATGATATTAAGGAAACCATTACAAAATGGCAATGATAAATCATTCCCATCAGTAGTTATTCTAAATGTAAGTGGATTAAACTATCTAATCAAAAGACATATTGCATAAGGGATTTATAAAAATATGTTTTCTAATATACATTGTCTAAGAGACATATATAAAGAAGCTCACTTTAGGCTTAAAAACTCACAAAGCCAAAGTGAGAGGATAAAAGAACATATGTCATATAAAAACAGAACAGAGCAAATATATTAGACAAAAAGACATTAAGTAAAAACTGTTAAAATAAATAAATAAATAATAAGGATATTATATCATGATGACGCATCAATTGACTAAGAGAATTTAGCAGTAGTAAATATTTGTGCACTACATCTTGAGACTTCTAAATAAATGAAACAAGCCAGGCATCATGGTGCTCATCAGTAATCCTAGAGTCTCAGGAAGCCGAAGAAAAAAGAACATGAGTTCAAGGACAGAGAAAGGCTGGGCAATTTAGTGAGACCCTGCCTCAAAATAAAAAGTAAAAATTGGCCTGGGAGTGGAGTTCAGTGGTAGAGTGCTTGCCTAGCATGTGTAAGACCCTGGGTTCAACCTCTCATTACTGTGAAAAGGAAATAATAATAATAATAACAATAGTAATAGTAATAGTAATAATAATAATAATATAAAATAAAACAGAACTAAAGGGCGAGATAGACATTAACATAATAATAGTAGGATACTTCAATATTATATTTTAAATAATTGTTAGAACAACCAGATCAAAGATGAATAAAGAAATAGAAGACATGAATAATGTGGTAGACAAACTGCATATAATAAATACATACAGAGTATTCTACCTAAAGAAAAGTTCTTCTCAAGTGTATATGAAACATTGCCCAGAACAAACTGTATTTAGGCTAAAAAGCATGTTTCAGAAATTAAAAAAATATTGAGATAATTCTAAATATACTTTTTAATCCCAATGATATGATATCAGAAATCAAGTAGAATAGAAAATCCACAAGTATGTGGGAAAACAATTAGGAAATACACAAATATATGGAAATTAAACAACACAGTATTAAACAACAAACATGTTGAAGAAATTATGCGGAAAATTAAAAACTGTCTTGAGACAAATGAAAACCAAACCACAATATATCAAAAGGTATGAGATTCAGCAAAAGCAGTGGTAAAATGGAGATTTAATAATTATAAATATGAATGTTAAAAAAGAAGAAAGATCTCAAATGAAAAACTCAAATTTATACTGAATTAGCTAGGAGATTGGGATATAGTAAATCCAAAGATAGAAGAACAAAATAATAACTAGTAGAGCAGAGACAAATGATATACAGAACAGGAAAGTGATAGTAAATATCAATGAAACCATTTTAAAGATCAACAATTGTTGACTAAACCTTAGCTAAATTAATTAATTTGGAGGTGACACGGGGGACATTAGGACTAATGCTACAGAAATAAAAAGATTTGAGGAAAATACCATAAAGCTTAATATTTTAAAAAATTGGATAACTGTGAAGAAATTGATTTCTAGAAATCAGGGATTAGAACCTGTGAAAAATTGGGTTCACATTTGGGTACAGGTCCAATATGTTAAATTTTCAAGGGTTGAGATTGCATTTGAGTTCAAAATTTTAATCCAATGAGTACATAGATAATTTTTTTCAATTTTGTTTTGTGTATATATATATATATATATATATATATATACA